>JARYGA010034632.1:0-82104 GCA_030545235.1 Helianthus tuberosus | reverse complement strand
CGTGTGAAAAGTTGAAAAAAAGTTTGAAAACAGATGAAGAAGTGTGAAATCCTTGTAAAAGTTAGTTGAAAAGTTGTGGAAATCTCATAGATCCGAACTAATCTTGATGAGTTGGTGCTTCACAACAGCTTGCATAAGCAAAATGAGTGAAGAACACCTTCAAGAGGTCCAAATCAGCGATTTCAGAGAAAAGTTGAAGTGTTTGTGTGATTTTGATGGAGAAAATGATGTAAGTGTTTAGTGTTGAAGATTGTACAAGATTTGAGGAGAAATACCTACAAAATGGCTTTGAATCGTGAGCAAAAGCGACTGAGAGTGACTTGAGTGCGTGTGGTCGGATGGAAGTGTCAACATCAGAGAATGAGGGGGCGTACGGGTATTTATAGGCGAGTGAGAGAGTGTTAAGGCAGTGCGCTTAGTGCAGCGATCGGATGGCCTTTCGGTCGGATGGTCATCCGAGCGGATGTCCATTCGACCGATTGTCCATTCGATCGGCCGAGTTGTGTTTTGTTAGTTTTCCAACTTTCGTTGCGTTTAATCGAGTTGCAAGTAAGCGTTTAAGCGTGTAAGCGTTGCGTTTGCGTTTGCGATAGCGTTTGCGAATACAATCCACATAATAAGCACACACAAGTAAGGCACATAAGAACACACATATTTCACACAAGTAAATAAAAGACAAATCCGCGTTTCGAGTTTGCGTTGCGATAGCATTTAGTCTAGACAAGCAATAAAATGTGTTTAATTGGTAAGCGTTATAAATAGCATTTACGTGCGATAACTGTGTTTAGTAAATAGCGTTGTGTTAAGCGTTTAAAAAATGCGTTGAAAATAATTTAAAATAGTTAACAACCCCTATATAGATTAAGCAAGAAATGACAGATACAAATAATGACCCGGAAAGTCGGGTTGTTACACTCTCACTCTTAACACACACTTATTTCCTCAATACAAATACTTATTCTCACGCCGGAGAGTGGTTAAGAGGGAAACCCCCATATTCCCCTCTTAACGAGCTTAACGGGGTATTGATTGTTTTGCAGGAAGGATTTCAGCTTTAGCTCAGGAAGGATTAAGAAGATTAACCTCATATGGTCGAAACATAAACCAAACTAATAAATTTAAAATTAGATACGTGTTTCTTCAAGTAACTTTACGTCTCCCAAGGTTCAATTAAAAAATCAATTGTTTTTTTATGAATATTTGACAACTTAACTAGGTAATATATCAAATATTTTCATTACGTATTTTAAACAATTATTCTAACGTATAGCCAAGATGGTTTAGGGTTTTGGGTGGTGGAGGGTGTTTAGGTTTTTTTTTATGGTGAGTTTTTTTTAAAAGTCTTTGTACCCTTCTTACAATTAAAAGCCTTTATATTTGATCCTAATCCATTACACACTAATATAAAACCACTAATATTAAACCATGAACAAAGATCTTATTTCTTTAGTGCAAATGACGACTCCTCGCCATCTCAGGCTCCCATTTTCAATTGTGTTCTCGAAATGTCTGATGAATATTACTTGTCAACACAACACGCCACATTTTACTAGCTTTAACCTATACATTAAACACATGGTCGTCTTCGATAATCTTTGAGAATTTGAGGGCCCTGGGTGAGTAAACAAAGGCCCCTAAAATATCACTCGATCAGGTCATCAGGTAATTGTCGCTCATTCGCCAATTTGTCATCTCTTTAATATTTAGACTTTTGGCCTTTGTGTTTTCTAAATAGGTTCAAATTTTAAAACACAATTCAACCGGTTTAGTTGGTTGAATAAGAATCGGGTTTATTTGTTTATATGGGTCTAAACTAAATAGGATAAGTTAATGGGAGGGGATGGATCGATTAAGAAGACTTTTTAATATGAGAAAAAAAAAAGCAATCTCCACCCTAAATTACTAAGATCAATGGTTATAATTTATAAATAATTGTGTCATTTTTGTGTATATTGTAACCATTTTAACTTTATTTTTATTATCCAAAGGGCATTTTAGTGTAACTATTAATTATTTGTAACTCTCTAATGAATTATTTAAAAACATTTTATGCTACAGATATTGAAACAAACGTTAGTCTTATCTCTTCTCTATAGAAAATTTGTTGAAATGAATGCAACACGTATTTAAATTTAACCAACGCATATCAAAATTATCATACACGTATCGAACTTATACTACACATATTTGTATCACACATATCGAAAAAAACATTAATCATTTATCATTTCTCTAGAAGATTTAATGAAATGTATCTTACAATAATTTGGTTAATTTATTTAGCTAAATTATTTGATATCAATAAATTAATCAGTTTATTGAAATTACACCTATATCCTTAGAGTAAACTTAAATACAACAATAAAATAGAGTATTTCTATTAGTTCAAATCATTCTTTCTATTCTTACATTATTTAGTTTCTTCTCATTTGAACTTTCCGTTATAAATATATCAGATTTTAACTTAATTAATTATAACATATTGGATGTTTTTCTTTTCATTTAATTATATGCTATGTTTTTAAAAATCATATACTAAATATATCAAAGAAACTAAAAAAATTAGCTTTAGTGGGAGGTGCCCTGGCAGTTGCCCACTTGGCACTTGCCAACCTTGCTCTTCCCATTCCCATCTGCCGGCCATACCTATACATGCCTAGCTTCAATAACGCAACACCTATATCAATAATTGTATTGCATGTCTCCGAGGACACAACAACCATATCAATAATTGTATTGCCCAAGATAAACTCACTATTTTGTAAATGACACATGAAAATCATATGTACATGTATGGGGAGGGGGTTATACTAGGATTGTATAGTCCAGGTCTTCTACACACCATTAGGCCTGTCAATGGATGGATATCGGATCATGATCCGATCCATTAATGATCCAACTTAAATGGATCATGATCTGATCCATGATCCAACAGAATGGATCGTAATCCGATCCATATCCAAATAATTTTAAATGGATGGATCACTATCCGTATCGATCCATATAAAAAAAATATAATAAAAACCTCTATAATAAAAAAACACAAAAAACAAAAAATTGTAAAAATTCAAAAAAAAAAAATAATCAAAAAATACAAAAAATTTTAAAAATCTAAAAAATCAAAAATAAAAAAAAAATAAAAAAATTCAAAAAAATCTAAATATGAATATACCTCGAAAGACAACTCCACGACACTGAGGCAAACAAGATCACACTCTCTTTATCTTTAGAACAAGTATATCTAGATATGAATAGACTCACTGGTACACTGCTCTCAAACTTAGGCTCGATGATGCCTCGTCTTGTGCTACTTTCTTTGTCTAGTAACCTATTAACAGGCCCCTTCCACCATCTGTTCTCAGTTCTCCACTTCTACATCTCCTAGATGTATCTGAAAACAATTTATCAGGAAAACTAGTAATTACTTCTAAGAATTCCGGCAATTTGGTATTCTTGTTACTATACTCAAATAGTTTATTTCTAGTAACGGATCGATCCGGATGGATCATGGATCGATCCATATAATTAAATGGATAAATGGATTGATCCATTGGATTAAATAATAGATTGGTGGATATTTTTTTATGATCCAATAAGTGATTTAAATGGATCAGATTAGATATGGATCAATATTCAATCCATTGACAGGCTTGCACACTATTGCCAGATGGTTAGAAGCAAAGATTGTGGAGACCTACAAAAGGCTAGAACAACTTAGAGCAAAAGACCCTTCAGTTCCTCAAAAGCCAGTTTATCCTTCATCAGCTGCTATCCCTCAACAGACCCAGACATCCAAAAAGCTGCCCTCGGCATCTGCTTTATCCATAGCTGCCTTAAAACAAGTAAAAATGCAAAAGCAGACCGCTGAGGCTGATGAGCAGATGTTTGAACAAATCAGAAAAGAGGGAATTAGATGCCAGCTTGATTTTCACACAGATCCTGCTGCTGACAAACTAGCTGCCAAACTATGAGAAACACTTGCAAAGCTTGTTAGCAGACCACAATCACCAAACTCATCATCAATAACTCTTCAACCCAGAAAACCATCTGATCCAAAAATTCTAAAGTGGAAGTCATCCTCAGACACCCACGAATTGACTCTGCCCAGATCAGATGGTAGTGTTCAAAAGCTTAAAATGGAGAGTGCATATGGTCTGGATGCATATGATCTCTAAGATCTGTTGGACCTTGAACTTGAAAGGGATTTTGAAGACATGTTCTCCATGAACTTTGAACTACAATTCAAAGGACAAATCAGGGAGGTGTTGATGAGGAATAAAGGTCAGCAATAAAGAAAGGGTTTTGGCATCATCTGTTCTAGGGGGAGATTGTTGGATCATGTGAACCCCGCCAAAAGAACAAATGATAGAAAGCCAAAATAATCTATATAATCTGATCAACAAATAACAGTGCTTAGAAGAACATACTCCTCTCAATGGTAAAGGCATCAACATCTGCTACAACCAAAGGTCTGGTAAAGCTAAAGTCTGTTGACGACAAAGTCTGCTGATTAGAAGGTCTGGCAATGTGACCATTGTTGAAGACTAAAGTCTGCCAATAACAAAGGTCTGATCACCCTCCACTGTTGAAGACTAAATGTAACGCCCCAAAAATCCGAATGTTAATATTTGTCGGGTGTTCCTTTATGACACGTCATGAAATAAATAACTAGGCTATTTAACCTAGTTAAGGGTACGGTCAAAAGTATTAAATGATGAAGGTAGTGTCAGTTATGTTTTAAAGGCAAACCCGAGGGGCTAAAGTGGAACAAATGAAAGTTTCTTACTAATTAAAAGGTCTTTATACACACATACGTGCGTGTTCTTGAAGCTTCAGGAGCTCTCAAGAGCTCCAAACCCTAATGCGACTAAATCACCAAATTAAAGGGTGAATCGAAGCCTAAATTCAAGAAGGAACACGGATTAATGATCACCTTCACGAGGGGATCATAAGGTATGTCTTAAATCTAAGATTGGTGATCATGGATGAAGTGGGTTATGTTCTAATCCGTGAGTTAATACGAAATTGATCTTGTATAAGGGTTAGAATCATCGTATAGAACATGGGTTATGTATGGTTTGTGTTAATTTGATGATTAGAGACAAAACCCGTTAGTTAGGGTGAAGATGATAACTAGAATCACTACCTATGTGCAAGTCTTGTTGAAAGATTGATGTATTATTGTGGGTGTGAGGGATTCTTGTTAGTTAAATTGAAAGAAATGTCGTGATGATATGTTTGATGCTTATGTGTGAATGATATATGTGATTAGGAGTAGGATTTGATGAGTTATGTATGAGTTTAGAAGATTTATGCATGAATTAGTTGTACGTTATGCTTAAAAGATGGTACACATATCAAGCGTATGATAAAATGAATATAGTGTCGCCCGTATAGTCGATTATGATGTTACGAGTATATGATGAAAGTCGATAGTTAAATATGGTTAATAGTTGACTTCTGAAAGTCAACTAAGTATAAGAAACATGATTTGACTCGTTGTCTTAAAGGTAGGATTATGGGAAGTCGTATGGTACATGTTATAGCAATCTGTGTTAAATGTAATGAAATGATGAATTACATGAGTTTAAACGTATTTGGATATGATTATATGGGTTATGTTTGTTAGAAATGACTAACGAAAGTTAAGTGTGAAATATGCGATAGATATGATTATTAACATGTACAAATGAGTATGCTAATAAGAGCGTGATTTCGATGAAATGAAAGTATAGGAATCACGCCGAGACGGGCTCAAGCTTGAGGTGTTAACGGGTCAAGAAGAGGCAAGGAATCGGATACGAGCACGGACGCATAAGGTAAGTGATTTCGGTAATCACTTCTTAGTTCGATTAAGTAATATAGTGTTTTAATTTATTAAACATGATGTTTGAGGTCAAACATATGTTGAAGTCTTTCGTCGTAAATGATGGATGAAAGTTGACTAAAATGCCCTTAATGGGTATATTAGGCAAATGATCTTAAAAGTAATTTTAGAAACAAGCTATTCGATTAGTGTAATATTTTGGTTAAGTATAAAAGTGAGGAGTATGGTTTTGTAAGTCATGGACTCTTTTAATGCGCAATTACCCTTAACGGGTCAAAATAAGCCTTTGATCGAAAATGGGTGGAATAAGGTGTAAGGTATCCGGCAATGAATCTTTTATGATAGATGACCTTGAAATTATTAAGTTCATATGAAGTTAAGGTCAAACCGACAAGTATGTTGCTAAAAGCATGAACGGGTCAAAATTATGGTAAAAGGGTAATAAGCCGAAGGCTTAAAAGTCGTAAATTTCGATAGTCCAAAGAATGGATTTTCACTCCATGTGATGGAGAGTTAAGTTACGGTCATATAGGAAAAAGAATCGGGTAAAACGGATCACAAACGAGAAAGTTATGCTCGTTTTCGTAAAATCTGGATGTGCTGGAAATATGCAGCAATCCAGCTGCAACTTTCTGTCTTTTTAGGGGGGTCGCGTCACGCGACGGCCCGTCGCGTCGCGCGACGGGTGCAGTTTCTCCGAAAATTGTTTTCTTGTCTTATTTGGTACCGGGAACTCGTTTAAAGGCGTTTTAAGTCACGTACGCCTAATTTAACTTATGTTTATGTGATCTTAAGGGTATGCACGTATGTAAATAGATACGTATGTATGTGTATGAGAATAGGCATGTATGAGTTTGGTATACTGCAAGCAGGGGTGTATGTATGTATATATGTGTGATGTCATGACCGTACGTAACGATGTGGGTATGTGTATATGTAGATACGTATAGAATGATTGAGATGTACATATATGTAAGTATGCATGTAGGTTGGTATTTATGTGTGTACATATATGGAGATAATGTGTATGAAGTTTAAGTATGTATGTAAGTCTTTCGGAAGGATTAAGTGTTTATGTTGTTTATTCGTGTACATGGAGTTAT
Source organism: Helianthus tuberosus (assembly GCA_030545235.1). Taxonomy (NCBI): domain Eukaryota; kingdom Viridiplantae; phylum Streptophyta; class Magnoliopsida; order Asterales; family Asteraceae; genus Helianthus; species Helianthus tuberosus. Next base: position 75,174 of record JARYGA010034632.1, on the reverse strand, counting down.
AAGTGTAATGCAGGAATAGCAAAGAAGTCTCATCACGGATGGTATGACAGGATAGGAAAGCTGGGATGTAAAGAGTTAACAAAACGAGAAGTAAACGTGAACAAACCTTGTATGTTAATAATGCGTACTAATGTTGTGAATTTTATGTGGTGAGCGCAGGTAGTACCAGTCATGAGGATATCCAAGGATTGGAGATCGAGGATCGAGTCACAAGATGGACTGTACGGGAGTGTTGAGTACGTAATTGAGTGAATCTAGGTTATGGTTTCTTATTGAAAATGAGTATAATAAATGTATTTATTGTGAAGGAATTAATCTTAAAAATAAATTTAAGTGCGTCAAGGTGTTTGTAACGAAAGGAATTTTTATGGTACGAATTTCCGCTGCGACTTTAGTCAGTTACGAATTAGGGTGTAATAAGTTGGTATCAGAGCCCTGGTTTGAGGGAATCAAGTACGAGAAGGTAAGTACTTGAACTCAAACTTGTGTGCTCTTGAGATAAGAAACCCGTACAATCTAAGACTCGATCAAGATCCAAAGGTAAAGGCTAATGTAAGTATGTACTTATGTATACGTATAAAGAAACTGACGGTTTTGTATGTGCAAGGTAAGCATAAGTGTTGGAAGAGGATGATCTGTGAATGCAGTCTAGGATGAATACTAAGGCAGGCAAAGAGGTAATAAGACAAATTTGAATCCAGGTACATAAATTCGATATGTGGTTATAGGTAATAGTAAAACTCATTAAGCGAAGGAAAATTCTAAATGAAGGATAATGATAGTATAGTAATGAAGTACTGAAAGTGATACACGCGCCGAAACCTAAGTCTACGGACATAAGGTGACAATTACATGAAGGCACGAAACTACTATGTGGATTGTGTACCTGGCCAGTACACGAGAAACGTATGACGTTCGTGAGATCATGATAGTTGTTACAGGTATGTCCGGTAGAGTTGGGTAGCAGGCGGGCGTGTGGGTGAAATGGGAAGTAAGACTCTCGGGAAATTGAGAGTATTATATAAGAATGAAAAGCATGCCTGATAAGAATGAAGAATGTTGAATCCGTAATTAAATACGGATCAACAAGATATGAATAATATGTTTGAATCCGGGAGACGGATTCAGGGAATGAAAGGTATGAATGCAATGTTTGAATCCGTGAGACGGATTCAAGGATGAAAGGCATGGATGATATGTTTGAATCCGTGAGACGGATTCAAGGATGAGAGGCATGGATAATATGTTTGAATCCGCGAGAAGGATTCAAAACATAGAAGTAATGAAAGGCATGAATGTAATGTTTGAATCTGCAAGGCGGATTCAAAATGAAGAAATGTTTGAATCCGTAAGGCGGATTCAATGAATGAAAAAGCATGAATGACGCGTCTGAATCCGTGAGACGGATTTAAAAAAAATATAAAGAGATGAAATTTAATCCGCATAAGAAGATGTCGACAGTTTGACCATGATTGAGTCGAACGGGTCATAGAAATAAGTATAAAGTAAAAGGTGATAGTATAATAGATGAAGTTTTGTATAAGTTACGTGTTAGATGTGTTAGTAATTGACTCTTAAAAGTCAGAATGATGACGGGCTGTGACCCGGACAATAACTTGAGTATGGGCGGGAATGGTAAGTTTGGTAAGAAATATTGAAACGATGTAATAAGATCTTTGTAAGTAAGCAGGAATGGAAGGAAGTACGAGCGGGTACTTCAGTTGGCGAAATGATTAATAGGATGAAAGGATTGCATGTAAGAAATAGAATGTGTGGTACGTTATAGCAGGTACGTAGGAGATTGTAGAAGAGTTATAGGTGGGTAATCACCTAGTGTAATGAATGTTTGAATGACATATGCTAACCGCCGATGTTGTTGATGATAATGTTAGAACTATTGATGTGAAGAAACCAATCGTATTGGTGAAAGGACGTGCACGAGCGGAAGCTCATTACCCGAATGAATGAAACCTGGCCTGTACGGCTAGTACTAGAGGAGAAGATGATCGATCTGGGATACGGATCGTTGGTTTGTGAAATGAAAAAGAGGTTAGTAAAATGTTTAACTCATGTTGGATAAATATGAACTAGTATAACACATTTATATATGTAAATTAAGTAATGCATGAAATGAAAGAAATAGTAATGTGAAATGAACGAAATGATTTAAAGGTAGCGTAGAAGTATGCAAGATGCAAGTCACTATAGAAACTATAGAATAAGGTTAACGTTAGGGACTAGCACGTAGGTGTGATTATGTAATAGTAGTTTTGTTGTGGTAACGACACAAGAATTAAATGTTATACAGTGCATATAGGGAATGTAATTTTTTTAAGAAATGAGAAGAAGATAATAGATCCGTTATGAACGGATTATACAAATGTATGTAAGATTACAGGTTGAGGGAGTATGTGTATTGACCCGTTATTGACAGGTCAAGGAAATGAAAAAGATATATGAAAGAATGATCAGGAAAGTATGGACTTGTTTGGAAAAAGTCAATTGTTTGAATAGTTATGAATCGAGAATGTATAGTTACCCATTATTATGATGTATTAGTTAGAATTAAACATATCTGAGTATGTACAAATCTCGATGCGAGATCGTATTGTCGATGAAAACATTATGAATGTTGAAATAAACAAATGAGAATGCTAGTAATGGGATGTTGGAAGGGTTTCAAGTAAATAAAAAAAAGATATATAATGCATATGACATACGAGTATTAGAATGATGAATGAACCATTAGCTATGAAGGTCGTTAGGAATTAACGTTGTAGTGAAAGCGACACTAATAAGAACTCCGGAACGGGTTCTTTAAGAATGAAGATAGTCGTTGTGATGGGCTAGCGGTAGTGTTGATGGGACATAGAGAAGAATTAATTAGTGTTAAATAGAGGAAAGAAAGGTTTCGGGGACGAAACCTCATTTAAGGATGGTAGACTTGTAACGCCCCAAAAATCCGAATGTTAATATTTGTCGGGTGTTCCTTTATGACACGTCATGAAATAAATAACTAGGCTATTTAACCTAGTTAAGGGTACGGTCAAAAGTATTAAATGATGAAGGTAGTGTCAGTTATGTTTTAAAGGCAAACCCGAGGGGCTAAAGTGGAACAAATGAAAGTTTCTTACTAATTAAAAGGTCTTTATACACACATACGTGCGTGTTCTTGAAGCTTCAGGAGCTCTCAAGAGCACCAAACCCTAATGCGACTAAATCACCAAATTAAAGGGTGAATCGAAGCCTAAATTCAAGAAGGAACACGGATTAATGATCACCTTCACGAGGGGATCATAAGGTATGTCTTAAATCTAAGATTGGTGATCATGGATGAAGTGGGTTATGTTCTAATCCGTGAGTTAATACGAAATTGATCATGTATAAGGGTTAGAATCATCGTATAGAACATGGGTTATGTATGGTTTGTGTTAATTTGATGATTAGAGACAAAACCCGTTAGTTAGGGTGAAGATGATAACTAGAATCACTACCTATGTGCAAGTCTTGTTGAAAGATTGATGTATTATTGTGGGTGTGAGGGATTCTTGTTAGTTAAATTGAAAGAAATGTGGTGATGATATGTTTGATGCTTATGTGTGAATGATATATGTGATTAGGAGTAGGATTTGATGAGTTATGTATGAGTTTAGAAGATTTATGCATGAATTAGTTGTACGTTATGCTTAAAAGATGGTACACATATCAAGCGTATGATAAAATGAATATAGTGTCGTCCGTATAGTCGATTATGATGTTACGAGTATATGATGAAAGTCGATAGTTAAATATGGTTAATAGTTGACTTCTGAAAGTCAACTAAGTATAAGAAACATGATTTGACTCGTTGTCTTAAAGGTAGGATTATGGGAAGTCGTATGGTACATGTTATAGCAATCTGTGTTAAATGTAATGAAATGATGAATTACATGAGTTTAAACGTATTTGGATATGATTATATGGGTTATGTTTGTTAGAAATGACTAACGAAAGTTAAGTGTGAAATATGCGATAGATATGATTGTTAACATGTACAAATGAGTATGCTAATAAGAGCGTGATTTCGATGAAATGAAAGTATAGGAATCACGCCGAGACGGGCTCAAGCTTGAGGTGTTAACGGGTCAAGAAGAGGCAAGGAATCGGATACGAGCACGGACGCATAAGGTAAGTGATTTCGGTAATCACTTCTTAGTTCGATTAAGTAATATAGTGTTTTAATTTATTAAACATGATGTTTGAGGTCAAACATATGTTGAAGTCTTTCGTCGTAAATGATGGATGAAAGTTGACTAAAATGCCCTTAATGGGTATATTAGGCAAATGATCTTAAAAGTAATTTTAGAAACAAGCTATTCGATTAGTGTAATGTTTTGGTTAAGTATAAAAGTGAGGAGTACGGTTTTGTAAGTCATGGACTCTTTTAATGCGCAATTACCCTTAACGGGTCAAAATAAGCCTTTGATCGAAAATGGGTGGAATAAGGTGTAAGGTATCCGGCAATGAATCTTTTATGATAGATGACCTTGAAATTATTAAGTTCATATGAAGTTAAGGTCAAACCAACAAGTATGTTGCTAAAAGCATGAACGGGTCAAAATTATGGTAAAAGGGTAATAAGCCGAAGGCTTAAAAGTCGTAAATTTCGATAGTCCAAAGAATGGATTTTCACTCCATGTGATGGAGAGTTAAGTTACGGTCATATAGGAAAAAGAATCGGGTAAAACGGATCACAAACGAGAAAGTTATGCTCGTTTTCGTAAAATCTGGATGTGCTGGAAATATGCAGCAATCCAGCTGCAACTTTCTGTCTTTTTAGGGGGGTCGCGTCACGCGACGGCCCGTCGCGTCGCGCGACGGGTGTAGTTTCTCCGAAAATTGTTTTCTTGTCTTATTTGGTACCAGGAACTCGTTTAAAGGCGTTTTAAGTCACGTACGCCTAATTTAACTTATGTTTATGTGATCTTAAGGGTATGCACGTATGTAAATAGATACGTATGTATGTTTATAAGGATGTAAACAAGTATGTGGATGTATGTAGGTATGTGTATGAGAATAGGCATGTATGAGTTTGGTATACTGCAAGCAGGGGTGTATGTATGTATATATGTGTGATGTCATGACCGTACGTAACGATGTGGGTATGTGTATATGTAGATACGTATAGAATGATTGAGATGTATATATATGTAAGTATGCATGTAGGTTGGTATTTATGTGTGTACATATATGGAGATAATGTGTATGAAGTTTAAGTATGTATGTAAGTCTTTCGGAAGGATTAAGTGTTTATGTTGTTTATTCGTGTACATGGAGTTATAAGTGTAATGCAGGAATAGCAAAGACGTCTCATCACGGATGGTATGACAGGATAGGAAAGCTGGGACGTAAAGAGTTAACAAAATGAGAAGTAAACGTGAACAAACCTTGTATGTTAATAATGCGTACTAATGTTGTGAATTTTATGTGGTGAGCGCAGGTAGTACCAGTAATGAGGATATCCAAGGATTGGAGATCGAGGATCGAGTCACAAGATGGACTGTACGGGAGTGTTGAGTACGTAATTGAGTGAAGCTAGGTTATGGTTTCTTATTGAAAATGAGTATAATAAATGTATTTATTGTGAAGGAATTAATCTTAAAAATAAATTTAAGTGCGTCAAGGTGTTTGTAACGAAAGGAATTTTTATGGTACGAATTTCCGCTGCGACTTTAGTCAGTTACGAATTAGGGTGTAATACTAAAGTCTGATGAAGCAAGGTCTGCTGAGACTCAACAGAGGATAAGGCTTAACAGATGATGAATCAACAGATGCCGCATACTAGTGTTTTCAATGTAACAGTGTTTTAGTATTAGCAGATGTTAGAGGTTGTAAGAAGTTGTTAGATATCATTGTCTAGGTGACGTCAGCCAAGATGCTATAAATGTTTGCATTGTACTATAAATAGAACAGTGCATGTACTGTTCTATTTCATCACTTCTTCTTGACATTTTGTACGAGCAAATCAGAGTGATCTTAGGCTGGGGGGGGGGGGGGTTGTAATTCATGCATACGTGAACTATTTTATTTTACAATCTTTCTATTAAAGTATCATGATGAAAGCAAATCTTTCAATGCTTGTGATTTAAAGTTTATTCTTCCGCTGCATAATTTCCATTTTTGTTATTATCTTTCATTGTTCATGTTAACCATTCACAAACAATTCCAACTCGGATCCTAACAAGTATTGCACATATGCAATACTACTTAGCCTTAAGGTTTAGGTTTTGAGTTTAGTTTAGCTTTTAGAGTTAGGTTTTTGGGGGGTTTAGTTTTTAGGTTTTTTTTTTTTTTTTTTGGGGGGGGGGGGGGGTGATTAGGTTTATGGGGTGAGGTGGGTGTACGGGGTTTAGGTTTTTGAGGGTGGGGTGGGGGGTTATCGGGTTTAGGTTTTTCGTAGTGTTACAAATGTATAATACTATTTTTTTTTTCAATTTTTTTCTTTTAAAATTGATAGATTTATAACAAAATAAAATGATATATATATATATAGGGTAGGGTTACAGCGTGAACAACCTCCCAAGAGTGAACTGCGTGAACAGATATGGACCCTTGATTTCCTTTTTAGTTGATAAAGGTAGGATTGTAATTATATAAAAAATTAGATTTAAATCATTATTTTAATAATTGAATTAAGTTACATCTTTCCTAATTTAAATTCATTATCCACATTATGTTTATTTATTAATAAGACAATTATAAAAAGAAAAAACAAATCACCAGATTTCAATTTTAATTTTTATTTCAGATTTCATCACCAGAATTCAAATTTTGATTTTTAAAAACCACGTAACCTTCATATTTAACGGTATACACATGTGTACTTGGATATAAATAGAACAATACACATGTGTACTCAGCATCGTACATATGTGTACAGTAATTCACAGGTGTACATCAACATTCAATACAAAAAAATTTTCTGAGATATCACAAAAACAGACGATATACACATGTGTACATCGCATTAAAAACAGGGCAAAATCAGAATACACATGTGTACATCGCATTTAAACAAATAATTATTTTAATAATTGAATTAAGTTACATCTTTCCTAATCCTTGATTTGATTTGTGAGAGATTTATACAATCAATTTAAGAGGATAATTGATTACTTGATTTGTGAGAGATTTATGCAATCAATTTAAGATTGAAATTACACATATACCCTTTTTGTATTTAATTAAATGAAAAAAATTAACCAAATAATTACCATCATGCCACTCACTTTAATCTCAAGATCATAAAAATCAAGGGCCCAGATCAGTTCACGCAGTTCACTCTTGGGATTTTGTTCACGTTTGAACCCAATCCTATATATATATATATATATATATATATAGAAGTAAGTTAAAATGAGAACCACCTCGAGTTGTAAGAACCGCGAGAACTTTTTGATCCGGGCCTTGGTGGACCAATTTTTTTTTTCAGAAACGTAGATACATGTATAAAAACAACATCTGTAAAAAAAATTCAAAAAAAAATGTCGTGGGTGTAGTTTTGAGCAACACAAGTTTGTGTTTTCGGGACCCGTAAATTTTCCGGCTAGATTTACGGGTCCCGTAAACACAAACTTGTGGCGCTCAAAACTACACACACGACATTTTTTTTACAAATGGTGTTTTTATATATGCATCTACGTTTATGAAAAAAAAATTGGTCCACCGCGCCCCCCACGGTGTAGTTCCCGCGGTTCTTACAACTCGATGTGGTTCTCATTTTAACCTTCCCCTATATATATATATATATATAAGCTCAAATGCTGAGGGGGGGGGGGGGTGTTTAGGTTTCGTGTTTATTTGGTTTTTGCGGGGTGAGGGTGAGGTGGGTGTAGGGGGTTTAGGTTTTTGAGGGTGGGGTGGGGGGTTATCGGGTTTAGGTTTTTCGTAGTGTTACAAATGTATAATACTAATTTTTTTTCAATTTTTTTCTTTTAAAAATGATAGATTTATAACAAAATAAAATGATATATATATATATATATATAGGGCCAAGATCATTTCAGAACCATAAATATTTACAGAACTCGCAGAACTCCTAATAAACAATTTTTTATTTATATATTTTTATGTTTATGATAATTTTATCATTTATTATGTGTATTTTTACGATTACATACATGTTAAGAGTAATTTTATCATTTTTATATGTAATTTTATAATTACACATATGTAAACTAGTTTTTTTTACATATATGTAATTAGTTATGACACATATATATAATTTTGGCAATTAAACATATGTAAACTACTTTTAACATGTATATAATCAAAGAAATACATATAATAGATGATAAAAAGATGCTAAATACAAAAACTTATATATAAAATGATTGTTTATTAAGAGTTCTGAAAGTTCTGTATTATTTAGAGTTCTGAAATGAACTCAACCCTATATATATATATATATATTATCAACTACTACAATAATAAGTGTCGGCGCCGACACTTCAATAGTTCTGCCCCTTTATTGGGCTAAATGGGCGGCACCTTCAATAGTGTCAGGCAGCTGCCTGACACTCCCCTATTGGCCCAACAAATTTACGATTGTATCCCCCTTTAAAATTACGATTTTACCATCAGTTAAAAATTATGTTTTTGCCCTCACTTAAAAATAAAATACGCTTATGCTCCCAACCAAATATTTCAATTTTACCCGTTCGCTCAAATGCTGAATGGAAGTCGTAATGGCTTACATCATACCAAAAGCCGCTATCAGTCTGTCGTCTATCGTCCACTTATAAGTTGTAGACTCGAACCCCAAAGACAAAGAGACACGTCAACTTTTTGCGGTTGCATTTGGATTTCTTCATTTTGTTCTTACAGTTCAACATCGATTTGTCTTTGGTTTGTGTTTTTTTAAGTATGGTGATGTATACACCGCATTTTGTTCTTATTTATTTTTTATTTTATCATTTTATATTAATACAGCAAGAATAATTACAAAAGAAATAAAAACAGATAGAAAATATTAGTTAGAATTCATTGTAATTATATTATCCTAATTATTAGGATATAAGATTTAACGAGATCTCCTTTGTAATTTCCTTCGATTTTAATAAAATAATTACAAAGACAGTCTAACTAAACTATAGCTCTCGAGTATAGAGATATTACCTTCTCGATCTACATGTTTCTTTTCACCTGTAAAATAGCATGTAAACATCATTGTTCATGTTTACAAGACTTAAATCCGCAAAATTTTAGTAAGTATAAACATCTGATGTTAATTGACCGAGAACCTGTCAGCTTTAATATATGAGCCAAGAGTATTACCATCTAATGAATCTCACCTCATTGCATCATCTTGGACCGGACTGAAATGCAAAATCCAAACTCAAGTGACTAAAATCGTATGTTAAGCATATGTCAAGGATATGTTTTGTAATTTTATTTTAAAGAGTTATTAGATTTTATCACTCTCAACTATTGAGTATTGTCTGCCAATCTCAACTATCACTTTAACTCTTATCAATCCCAACTTAACGCTTTGTATGTCGTGTCACTCTAGTTGAGTGGTTTTTGGCTCCCCTTTTGTCTTTTAGGAGCATATTCATATGCAATCATTAATAATTCGTAAAGTGTTAGCCTAATACATCAATAACACAAGTCATACACTAAGAAATACTTATTTGCGGAGTGACACAACACACAAAGTGTTAAGTTGGGAGTGGAAACGTCCAATACCCAATAGTTGCCATGTTTTAAACTAATATGATTCAAATCCCCATTTATAAAATCTATGTTCCTACGGGACCCTCAGAGCGAGCTCCTCTTGCTTCGTTCTTGTATGGGTGTTGCTAAATTACTGTTTGGTCTTCGAACGTGTCAACCTTCTTTGGTCGGGGGAGCTGTCTCTGTTTTTGATGAAGGCCTCCGGGGAACATTAGAGGATATTGTTGTTTGTGGGGGTGCCTTTTTTGGAGATCTCCAGTGGAGGTTGGCTTCTCTCCCGACCCGGTTCGGAGGCTTAGGGATTTGTACGGCTGAGGATGCCTCTTCATATACTTTCGTGGCTTCAAGGGCCCAATCTTGGGGTTTACAAGACCACATACTCCGAGAATGTGGTGGGGATGTTTTAGCCTCCGATTACAGGAGTGCGTTGGACCTTTTGCATAGTTCTCTTCCCGACCTTGATATTGGCGGTTTCTACATTAAAGACACCGCCCCTCCTAAATCCCAGAAAATTCTGGCGAATGCCTTATATGGCGAAATTGTCAAGAGGTTTGAAGAGAAATTTGTTTTATCCCCTCGGCAAAGAGCTGTGTTTGAATGCCTATGTGCCCAACATGCTCAGGATTTCCTGTCTGTCGCACCTATTGAAGGCTTGGGGCAACACATGTCGGCTGTGGAATACCGTGCTATCCTTAGATACCGACTGATGATTCCTTTGTTCCCAGTTGACGAGCCATGTCCGGTATGCCGCAAAGCGTGTTTGGATTCTTTCGGCGAGCACGCGATCCACTGTAAAGAGCTACCAGGGTTTAAATATCGGCATGATTGGGTGAGAGATGTGTTATGTGATGTTCTTAAGCGGGCCGGGATCTCTGCCAAAAAGGAGGCTCCAGTAAATTTCCTGACTGACCCCTTAGAGGGGATGTCCACTTTACGCCCGGCGGACATCCTTGTATTTGGATGGGAAGGAGGAAACACGCTTGTGTAGATCTAACTGGAGTCTCCCCCCTTGTCGGGCTTAAGGACAAAGACTTTGTCGTAGGGCAAGCGGTGCTCAAGGCAGAGGCGAGCAAAGTGGCAAAACATGAGAAAGCCTGCCTGGAGAATCAACATGTGTTTGTCCCGTTTGCGTTTGATACCTTTGGTGGTCTCGCTCCTGATGTTGTGCGACTTTTGAATCGGGTCCAAAAAGTCGTTAATAGTAATTCTTCATCGCTAAAGGTTTCAAACTTTGTATTTAGTAGAATTGCTTTTTCTATTCAAAAGAGGGTGACGGCGCAACTTGTTGCCTGACTACCTGCCATTGCTTTGTAATTGCCCTTTTTTCGTGTGGAATGATATCGGTTTTAGTATGTTCCTACAACTTAGATTCTCTCTCTCTCGTTCGTGTATATATCCTATAAAAAGTGAGAAACAGAATAAACCAGAAAAGAGGAGAAAATAACCGAGAAAAATGGCCATCAATGGCAGTGGTGGTCGAGAGGATGAACCAACACTTGTACCCTTGTTAGATCACTCATCTTCAAACGTCGACTTGACTTCAAAAACCGGACACCAAGAACTCGAACTCCCGTTTCACAAACGGTTCTTGATCGAATCCAAGAAGCTATGGCACATAGTTGGCCCAGCCATCTTCAGCCGCATAGCTTCGTATTCCATGTTAGTCATCACACAAGCTTTCGCCGGACATCTCGGTGATCTTGAACTTGCTGCCATCTCCATTGCCACAAGTGTCATCGTCGGCTTCGACTTCGGCCTCTTGGTACATAATCTTTCCTTCACTTATTCAGTTTTTGGTTTAAAAATTGTGTTATGATCCTAGAAGCCGTGACTCGCAAACAGGCGCCTACGAGAGGCGTTCGTTGTTTAAAATTAAAATGCAAAAAAATATTTTTATAAAGTATTTTAACTTGTTAACTTTTTAAATTAAAACATGTAATATATTACATACAATTAATTATGTTTATGGTCATAATCGTTCAAGACGATGGTCTAATTTGTTTAAATATTCAAACCAATTGACCAATTGGTTCGATCTGTTTAAGAGATTCGAAAAACACAAAGCCATTGCAATCGATGGTCTAATTTGTTCGATGCGAGTTAAGTGCATAAGGCAGCGAATCATCCCGCATCAATCGCATAATGCCATGATGTAGGTGATGCGCGCATCAACCACATCTACCCATGCGACGCGCGCATTTTAAAACATGGCTCAACATCCAGATAAAGTCATATTGTAGATTTCTAACTGGTTGTTCTTTTGTTTTGATCTGGGATCAATCTAGTTGGGTATGGCAAGTGCTTTGGAGACACTATGTGGGCAAGCATACGGAGCCAAAAACTACCACATGTTGGGGGTGTATCTACAACGCTCATGGATCGTGCTTTTCGTATGTTGTATAGTACTTTTACCCTTGTACATATTCGCCTCACCGGTACTAAAACTCCTCGGACAACCGGAAGACATAGCCGAGCTCTCCGGGGTGGTGTCAATGAGTTTGATACCACTTCATTTCAGCCTATGCTTTCAGTTCCCGTTGCAAAGGTTTCTTCAAAGTCAACTTAAAACATACGTGATTGCGTGGGTGTCACTAGTGGCTTTGGTGGTTCATTCGGCAATGAGTTGGCTAGTTGTGGCTAGGTTACAGTTGGGACTTGTTGGGACGGTTGTGACTTTGAATTTCTCATGGTGGCTCATTGTTTTGGGCCTGTTTGCTTATGTGGTGTTCGGTGGCTGCCCGGAAACTTGGGGAGGGTTTTCAATGGAAGCTTTTTCTGAATTGTGGGCGTTTGTTAAACTCTCGGCAGCTTCCGGTGTCATGTTGTGGTAAGTTTGACATTTCCGGTGGGGCAATCAATTATTGAAGCTTTTACAAACATCAGCCACCTTAATTTTGACCAAAAAAACAATTATTGTGAAGGACAAAAATCACTTTTGTAAAATACAAATATCGGCGGACCGTAACTATTTGCTGGGGGTGCGAACGAGAGGTTCAACCGTATTTTCAAGAGGTGCGATCGGGATTTTAGCATATAAAATACACTAATTTTTTTTCAAAGGGTGCGCCCGCCCACCCACCAATACCTTTAGGTCCGCCCTTGTGTTGTGTTAAACATACTCCACCATTGTTATTTTAAACGAAAGTACCCCTCTACTCGAATTACATAAATCGTTACATCTCTTTGGTTTTACTTCTTTACAACGAATGAGACTTGAACCCTCATGCCTTGAGAGCTAGGAACATCATTTCAACACTTGGTACCAATGAAAAACATCTCATTTGATCTTTGGTTTAACTCATAGTGGGTATGTTTAACATCGATGGAGATGTTTAACCAACCATTTTTTTTCTTTCTAAAAGTCCCTAATTTTTGTGTGTGTTTGAAAATAATTAAAATTTATTGATTTATTCAAACTAAAAGTACATTGAAAATTTTATATGGCTTGGTTTTGACGGTTTACTAATTTAGCAATTGGGAATTTTGAGCTAGTCATTTAAACACTTTTTATCTATTACATTCTTAATTCTTAACATGATACGTACCTATTTAGTAAATTTTAATACAAATTAATAACTTTGAGAAAATAATTTTAAAAATTTGTTTAAATTGTTAAAACTAACCTCTCTATCTGACCCATCCAACTTTACATGTTTGGTTTATCGTTTCTTAAAACCATAACTTAAAAAGATAATTAATAATTCCCATCTATAAGTCAAAATCGTAAACAAACCTTTTAACATCCCTGGTATTTTTTTAAAAGAGTGACAGGTAAACAACTAGTGGATGTTTACCTTTTATTTTAAAGCCGTCGTTTATATTATCCCACGTACCTTATTAATATTTACACGGCTGTTTTTTCATTTTAAAAAATTTAATTGCCGTTGCTTTATATGATCCCACGTACGTTTTTTTTTTTTACGCGGCTGTCGTTTTTTTAACTTAATAATAAAAATAATAAATGTAGTTTGGAGAACTGGTACTACAGAATATTAATAGTGATGACAGGAAACTTGGAGAACGCAAAAATTGCAGTTGATGCTTTATCCATATGGTAAGCCCCGGCCCCTCCATTATTAAAGGCCGAATATTATATTCTGTTCAACTTTTATTTATCAATATTCAAAGATAAATACAACGACATGATTATCATCTATTCTTTTCCGAAAATAAGAGTTTGCTAAAAGTGTCTTTCTTGTATGTTGTCCATTTACTGCCTTGGTTACCTGTTACATCGTCTTTTTGGCTTTATCTGGACCAAAAAATGGTTATCAACTCAATATTCTATATTTTATGATATCTTTGTTCATTGGTTTCATTAAATAGTTCTTTTAAAAGGTTATAATAAATTCTGTACCTAACTTCTTTAAAATGTAATAATATGTTTTTTATCCTTTTTTTTTAATTTTAAGATATGATAATTTATTTCTTGACAACTAAAATAAGGTTAATTACTAATTAGAATATTACTTTTTGGACGTACATACACAAATCTATGATGTATACTTATGAATAATAAGTTTTTCATATGACTGGTTTAATGATATATCTTTGTTTTTTTAGCATGTCAATCAATGGCTTTGAACTCATGATCCCTCTTGGATTCTTTGCTGGAACCGGGTATATATTTCGACATACTTCCATATTTTCTTATCATGAACAACAAATTATGTGTTTAAATCAATCTCTTAATTTCTAATCGTAAACATTACCTGTATAGATAGATATAAACATCTTTTCACATGTAAAGCTTGTGTGATTATGTGATTCAGAGTTAGGGTTGCAAACGAGTTAGGAGCAGGCAATGGCAAAGGCGCTAGATTCGCTACCATAGTCGCGGTTACAACATCCACAATGATAGGCGTTGTCTTCTGGATCTTAATCATGTTATTCCACAACGAGCTAGCATTAATATTCACAAATAGTGAAACCGTATTGGATGCTGTGAGCCAACTTTCACTTCTCTTGGCATTTACCATTCTCCTTAATAGTGTTCAACCTGTTCTATCAGGTACCCCATGGGTTGGTTGTGAGCGTTGAAAATGTATTTCTTGTGTTTCTTGACGATCCATAACGTGTAAATGGTTATCTTATTAGGTGTTGCTGTTGGGTCCGGATGGCAATCATATGTAGCATACATCAACTTAGGATGCTATTATTTGATAGGAGTACCAATGGGACTTGTCATGGGATGGGTTTTTCATCTCGGAGTCATGGTATACACTGTTTTCTTTTTATTCCAATTTTATCAACATTTAATAGTTAGATCAGTAGAAAAATGGACGAGTTGGATAACACGTAACACAATTAAATTTTAGTACTCATAAAAATTGGTCAATTTGGCGGACTCGCATACCACTTTTTTTGTAAAACAATCAAATTTTATTTTATAAGCTTTATAAGTATATAATGTTTGAAGCATGATGTAAATTCACAATGTTTATGCATTTTGAATACATTTTGGTAATTAAGCACCTTGATTGGTGTTATACTTTATCTAAAACGTTTGTATGGTTTATATTACAAGGGTATTTGGGCTGGGATGATCTTCGGAGGAACTGCATTTCAAACGGTGGTATTAGCTATCATCACAAGTCGTTGTAATTGGGAATTGGAGGTTAGTTCGTTCAAACTCAGTTAATCCTTCTAATTTAATTTCATGTACTTTACTGCTATAAAATTTAACTGAAGAATCAATCAGTAGTCACCTACGATTTCCACATGATTAATTTTTTTTTTTTTTAATTTTCATACCTTTACCGGTAGATTACCAATGGAATTGTCTTCGGTAAAACTCCTTTGTTTTGTAGTTGTTAGACAATCTTAATTACTAAAAATTTAAGTGTCAAAATTTACAGGCACAGAAAGCAAGCAAACATGTAAAGAAGTGGGCAGTTGTGCATTGAAGATGACAAGTTCCTATCTCCTATAATTCACCTGAAATTTGGTGCCAAATGCTTCAATCTTGTTAATGTTATTGCATCTATTTAATTATTTTTTATTAAAGTATTCACATGTAACCATGGCAAGATTGAAAACTTCACAATGAAAGGTTAGTTGTTTCTTGTTTCTTATACCATTGTTTTTGGTCGCATTGCCATCTGGTTTGATTGTGACATAGCAAAAAGGTATCACAATATGCGTATAATAGATGATCAAAAGTAGTTCACATGTTGCACAAAACAAGATAGTATCAAACACTTGCCAAATATTGTACTAGACAACAAGAAGAAACCAAACCATAACATTTGGATCTGTTCGAAACTAAAACCAAATTTATCATGAAAACGACAACCATACAACTTGGTTAATTTAACAAATAAAGCTAGGCCGAATAGACATGTATATTGACCGGCCACCATACTTTCACCGAGTCTTGTACACCAAACAAATGGGATTTCGAATGATTGATTAAGTTAAGAATTTAGGTGAACAACCAAGATAACACGCAGGATACTTTTTGATGATTGTAATGCGTTTCTGGTCGATCTCTTATTTGTTACTGGCTATTGTATATGTTGGTTAAATGGTTATGGCTTTTAATTAGTCACTATAGTACTTGACTGGAATCCAAGGAGTAATTAGTAAGTATAAAACTCTATTGAACTTAACTATATGATCATCACAAAGTTATAGCTATAATTAAACGTTCATACGAATGGTTGAAAGTTCATTTTTAACACAGTTTCCTTAAAAGAATTTTCATATCTGTACTATAGTTCTGAATTTATGATACAGCCCACTAATATGACATGATCTAACACGGAGTTGATGGCTTTGGGGTAAACGGGTTGGGTCATAACTCATAAACCACCTGGAGTAGATTCAAAGCTCGTGTGTATTTTTTAAGTAGTGGACTAAAGGAGCTGAGTCACCTTGCAATATGGAAAGGCCCTAACTATTTGCACACCTTGGCAGACTATCTATACACTTAGGGTTTACATACGCTGCGTATTGACCTATACGCAGCGTATAGGGTTACCTCTATACGCTGCGTATAGAGCTATACTCAGCGTATATAAACCATGGATTTCAGAGCCTTATCAGCAATCATTGCATAGAAAACAAGGGTTATATACGCTGCATATAGGTCTATACGCAGCGTATATAAACCATTAGATTTTTTTGAGTCATTTTGGTAGGTTTGAGGGATCATTTTTTCACAAAGTTTAAATACGCTGCGTATAGACCTCTACGCAGCGTATATAAAGGTCTGAAAATGTCTTTTATACCCTTGTGTTGAGGCTATACGAAGCCAAATACAAGGGTAGTTGTGTCATTTTTATCTCATACGCTGCGTAGGGATCTATACGCAGCGTATACAAAGCTCCATTTTTGTATTTTTTTATTGTGTATTCCTTTGTTTATTTATAAAAAAAGTAAATTAATTGTGTGTATTTTGGGGTATTTCCAAGTTTATTTATAAAAAAAACAATATTATTAAAAATAATACAAATATTATGAATTATAAAAATTAAAAATAATACAAATATTAGGTACCGTATTGACCTCGTATAAGCCTATAAGTGTGATATCGTATCGTATATGTGTGGTTTAAGTCACGTATTAACCTCGTATAAGCCTATAAGCGAGATATCGTGTCGTATAGGTGTAGTATAGGTCACGTATTGACGTCGTATAAGCCTATAGGTGTGATATCGTATCGTATAACATAGTATAGGTCACGTATTGACTTTGTATAAGCCTCTAAGTGTGACATCGTATCGTATAGCGTCGTATAGGTCACGTATTGACCTCGTATAAGCCTATAAGTGTGATATCGTATCGTATAGGTGTAGTATAGGTCACGTATTGACCTCGTATAAGCCTATAAGTGTAATATCGTATCGTATTGTATAGCGTCGTATAGGTCACGTATTGACCTCGTATAAGCCTATAAGTGAGATATCGT
The DNA here is from genome assembly GCA_030545235.1 of Helianthus tuberosus. Taxonomy (NCBI): domain Eukaryota; kingdom Viridiplantae; phylum Streptophyta; class Magnoliopsida; order Asterales; family Asteraceae; genus Helianthus; species Helianthus tuberosus. The sequence goes on along the minus strand of JARYGA010034632.1, from coordinate 57,548 downwards.
ATCGTATAGCGGCGTATAGGTCACGTATTGACCTCGTATAAGCCTATAAGTGTGATATCGTATCATATAACGTAGCATAGGTCACGTATTGACCTCGTATAAGCCTATAAGTGTGATATCTTATCGTATAGGTGTGGTTTAGGTCACGTATTAACCTCGTATAAGCCTATAAGTATGATATCGTATCGTATAGGTGTGGTTTAGGTCCCGTCTAATCCTATATGCATATACAAGACCTATAGGAAACCTATACGAGACTTATACTACACTATACGATAGGATACTATACAATACAATAACACCCGTATAGGCCTCTATACGAGACTTATATACTATACACTATACGATACGATACGATACGATGCGATACGATACGATACGATACGATACGATGCAATTCGATACGATAATTTAAGGCCAATTGGATTTTAACACCTTTAACTTTGAAGAGTTGGCCGATAACACCCGCAACTAACACTTTGATCTGTGACACCCAAAACTTTTAATTTTGTTTGTCATTTCACCACTCAGTTAAAAAATGAGTAACTGAGTTAGTTTTCAATCCTAGGTGGCATCCTACATGTCTTGTTTTTGATGAGGTGTCGTTATGATGTGGAAATATATAAAAATATGTGTGAAATCTGTGTATGTATATGTATATAGGAAATAAATCATCCCCAATTCCCTGCAATTCCACCATTAACCACCATTTCACCCTAATTTCTTCTTCTCCCTCGACGGCGATACCACATAAACCACCATACCACATCCGATTACTTTCAATTCTACCACTTACCACCCACTAATTCACCATCAATTACCACTACCACCACCGATTCCCTGCAATTCCACCATTAACCACCATTATCTCACCAGCGACCATCAATCCCCATCTCCATTTCACCTTCATCATCACCACTGTTCGTCTCCGATTATACTCATTACCACCATCATCTTCACCACCAGTTAAACCCCCACGCAATTCATCAGGCACCACTACAAGTCTACGCCCCGAGCTCCGTTCACCGAACCACCACCCTCATCAACAATATCAAAGTTTTGGTTGATAAATTGGGGGCTGATATGGAGTGTATGTTGCAGAGTGCTGATTTTGTGATCAAGGAAGAGGATGTTGAAGGGGTGGGGGTGGTGGTGGATGAGATGAAGACGACGGTGAGTATGTTTGCGAAAACGATTGATGATATGGGGCGTCTCCCTTTGGCAAATCTGTGCCTGAATGATTTGTTATTGGACAAATCTATTTTGTTTATCTTGTCCGTTGCTATCGCCAAGAGAAATTAACTGGTATGCTTCGAACACTGGCCCCAAGAACACCTCAATTTGCATCTTCGATTTTGCCTTCAAGTATGCTGCTATTGTTCCAGATCTGTTTGATTTAATGAGATCTGTTTGCATCTCCATTTGCATTTGTTTCTTTGCATCTCTTGCCATCTGTTTGTTTGCATCTTCAAAGAGATCTGTTTCTTTGCATCTGGGCCTCTGATGAAGAACCGAGGAAGATGATGATGATGATTTGATTTTGTGTGATAAATCGCCGGTGATAAAATTCATTTAAAGATGATGTTTGATTTTATATATTGAATTTGGGGATGATTTATTACCTATATACATATACATACACAGATTTCACACATATTTTTATATATTTCCACATCATAACGACACCTCATCAAAAACAAGACACGTAGGATGCCACCTAGGATTGAAAACTAACTCAGTTACTCATTTTTTAACTGAGTGGTGAAATGACAAACAAAATTAAAAGTTTTGGGTGTCACAGATCAAAGTGTTAGTTGCGGGTGTTATCGGCCAACTCTTCAAAGTTAAAGGTGTTAAAATCCAATTGGCCATAATTTAATTTAAACGATAACAATAACAATATAATATATTTGTATTATTTACCAATAATATTGTTTTTGTATAAATAATTTTCTTTTTTTATAAATAAACAAAGGAATACGATAATTTAATTTAAACGATAACAAAACAATATATTTGTATTAATTTAAACGATAACAAAACAATATATTTGTATTATTTACCAATAATATTGTTTTTTTCTATAAATATTTTTCTTTTTTTATTTTTATAATTCATAATATTTATATTGTTTTTAATTTTTATAATTTATATTTGTATTATTTACCAATAATATTGTTTTTTTCTATAAATATTTTTCTTTTTTTATTTTTATAATTCATAATATTTATATTGTTTTTAATTTTTATAATTTATATTTGTATTATTTACCAATAATATTGTTTTTTTATAAATAATTTTCTTTTTTTTATAAATAAACAAAGGAATAAACAATAAAAAAATACAAAAATGAAGCTTTATATACGCTTTTTTATCGATCCTTACGCAGCGTATGAGACAAAAATGACACAACTACCCTTGTATTTGGCTTCGTATAGCCTCAACACAAGGGTATGAAAGACATTTTCAGACCTTTATATACGTTGCGTATAGGTCTATATGCAGCGTATATAAAGGGTAGTTTTTATTTTTAACCCCAAACATGTGGTTAAATTATCTTTTAAACCCTTATAGTATATATACGCTGCGTATAGACCACTAAGCAGCGTATATAAAGGTCTGAAAATGTCTTTTATACCCTTGTGTTGAGGCTATACGAAGCCAAATACAAGGGTAGTTGTGTCATTTTTGTCTCATACGCTGCGTAGGGATCTATACGCAGCGTATACAAAGCTCCATTTTTGTATTTTTTATTGTGTATTCCTTTGTTTATTTATAAAAAAAAGTAAATTAATTGTGTGTATTTTGGGGTATTTCCATGTTTATTTATAAAAAAACAATATTATTAAAAATAATTCAAATATTATGAATTATAAAAATTAAAAATAATACAAATATTAGGTCTCGTATTGACTTCGTATAAGTCTAAAAGTGTGATATCGTATCGTATAGGTGTGGTTTAGGTCTCGTATTGACCTCGTATAAGCCTATAAGTGAGATATCGTGTCGTATAGGTGTAGTATAGGTCACGTATTGACGTCGTATAAGCCTATAAGTGTGATATCATATCGTATAACGTAGTATAGGTCACGTATTGACTTCGTATAAGCCTATAAGTGTGATATCGTATCGTATAGGTCACGTATTGACCTCGTATAAGCCTATAAGTGAGATATCGTAACGTATAGGTGTAGTATAGGTTACGTATTGATGTCGTATAAGCCTATAAGTGTGATAACGTATCGTATAACGTAGTATAGGTCACGTATTGACTTCGTATAAGCCTATAAGCGTGATATCGTATCGTATTGCGTCGTATAGGTCACGTATTGACCTCGTATAATGTCACGGCCCCCGTCCCGGTTTTACCATGTCCAGGAGCCGCGGGACAGAAACCCGTGGTATTCATTATTTGAGTTGACAGCGGAAGTTTTAGCAGGATCATTTCAAACTTTAAAATGCCCGATTATTTTATTCCATAGTTTGGGATAAACCCCGTAATTTACAATAGAGGAATTTTACTAGGAAATTCCTTGTTTTACAAAACATGTTTATTTATTTATTTGAGCCACTACTTCAAGCGTGTTAGTGCTCCGTAGCACTTTTCCTTGATTCACAGTAGGTCACCTGAAACATGTTTGAAAAATATTTTATCAGCGGGGAAATACTGGCGAGTCATTCAGGTTAAACAAAACGACACATTAGTTATGAATTACAGTATAAGAGCGATTACAATGGCTTTTATCTTATATTTATCTAGTGTCGTGTCACCTTCTGGTGACGATGGTCATACCACTATTGGGTCCTTTCACCCAAGTAGTGATGATTATCACTGTTAGGATTTATTAGCCTAACCGTGAGAAATTAGTAATGTGCACAATACCCCACTAGCCAGTGATTCAAGATAACCACGACTTAATCCCTGTAATTATAACTTTGAAAATAATTGGAGTATTGTAAAACATTGTTAAAAAAAGAGAATGACTCACTTTGCAGATTTAAATGGGCAAAGTTTAGCCTACTGATTAGCCTTGTAACCTAAATTAAATGACAATGCACACGAACTAGGTTAGTAACTTAAATCAACATTTACGATAACTCACGAGATTAAAACCCTCACAACGAATGACCAAGTGCGATACTTAAACATCCATCGAATTCACGACGAATGACAAAGTATAACCCAAGTTTGAGCAGCACTTAAACATCCATCGGATAGTTTCAATTGATCGAACATTGAATCGTAGCAGCGATCGAGTTAATACCCTGTATCGTAGCAGTGCCTCCCTAATAGAAATTCGAATTTAGGCAGCTTTCTTCGTGTTTTTGATTGAAATTTTCGACACCACTGAACTGCTCATGATCGGATCTATTTATAGCTGAAAAATGGGGTTCACACGGCCCGCGTAAACCCTCTCTAAATCTTACGCGGCCCGCGAGGGTCACCTAGTCGTAGACTAGGGCTAGCGTGTCACACCTAGGTCTGCCACGTGGCCTGTTCGCTGCTCTTGAGATTTCAAGAGCATTCGAGGCCCGCGTAAGCCTAGGCTTACACTTACGCGACCTGCGTGAAGAGCAAATTTCACATTTTCTTGATTTTTCATGTACGTTAGGGTTTCAGGGGTCCGGGATTTCACTTACGGGTTGTTTTGGGATATTTTTGCAAGTCCTTACATTCTCCCCACCTTATTTAAAATCTCGTCCTCGAGATTTACTGAAATAAGTGAGGATATTTTCGCTTCATCTCTGATTCCAGCTCCCAGGTATACTCTGGTCCTCTTTTCGAATCCCACTTGACTTTGACGAGTACCAGTCTTTTGTGTTTGAGGAACTTGATTTTTCTGTCTTCTATTTGAAGCGGTTTCTCTACGAACTTCAACTTTTCATTTACTTCTATGTCTTGAAGAGGTACTACCAATGATTCGTCAGATAGACATTTCTTGAGGTTGGATACATGAAATACGTCATGTACCCCTGCTAGCTCTTCTGGTTGTTGTAAGCGATAGGCAACTGGTCCTATTTTCTGGATTACTGGGAATGGTCCTATGTATCTGTAACAACTCTCATCAAAAGTCCTAATTATTATTTTAATTTGGCCAATAGGAAACCTTAATTGAGACACCCAAGTAATTCTACACAAACCCTAAAATTTTCAGAATTTTCAGAATCAGGATTAGGGCCCCTAAAACTCAGGGGGGGGGGGGGGGTAAAACCTTCGTTACGATTATCTAAATAACTACCTGTAGAAATCGAATTTCACTAAACAGTCAACTCAGCAAGCCTACTCATACACCTGGCTACCCTATGAAAATAGGTTGGCAGTTGCGCAGCGCGACGACTAAGGGGGTAGGCAGTTGCGCTACGCGACTGGGTCAAATTTTCAGTATAAATAGGTTGGTTTGGGACTTGAATTCTGGTACTGAAACGACGGAAAAATTCGAAGTATGCACTGAGTTATAGCAGAAACAATATCAAAACACACACAATCACTAATTGCTGCCGCAATCAGGGTAATAACTCGATCGCTATTACGATTCAACGTCCGATCGATTATAACTATCCAATGATTGTTTAAGTGCTGCTCAAATTGAGTTTATACTTTGATATTCATCGTGATTTCGACTTGAATGTTTGAGTGCTGTTCGAAATCGGACTATACTCTGTCATTCGTTGTGAATCCGCGGAATTGTTAAGTATTGCACTAATAAATCGTTGTGAGGGTTTAATCTCGTGAATTGTCGTAACTGCTGTATTAGTTACTAACCTGTTTGTGTGTGCATTATTATTTAAATTAGGTTAATCAAGGCTAATCAGTAGGCTTATACTCTGCTCGTTAAATCTACAATGTGAGTCATTCTCTTTTTATCAAATTTGTTTACAAAAGCTTATTTATTTTCAAGGTTATAATTACAGTGATTAAGTTTATGTAATCACCAAATTACAGCCGGTATGTGGGGTATTGTGCACAATATTGCAGTTTTATCACTTTAGGTGGGCGAACCTAAATTTAGTGATAACCGTCATTCATTGGGGCAGCCAATGGTGATATGACCCTAGTCACCGAAAAGAGTCGAGTGACAAATACTGTGGGTAGTTGGTTTGATATCAGAAACATTGTAATTTCTTAATACTGTGAATTATAACAAACGAGTCGTTTTAGTTAAACTGAATGATTCACTCAGTATTTCCCTGCTGACAAAACCTTTTTCAAACATGTTTCAGGTGATCTGTTGTGAGCACAGGAAAAGTGCCGTGGAGCACTTCAAGCTTAGAAAAGTGGCTCAATGTAAATAAATAAAGAAACATATTTTAGAAATAAAGATTTCCCAGTGAAATCACTTTATTGTAAATTTTGGGATTTATCCCTATATTATATATAAACGAGCAGTTTTAATATTAATCGATCCTGTTTAAAAAAAAACGACTTCCGCTGTCACTTAAATTAGATACCATCGGATTTCCTGCCTCGCGGCTCTGGACCAGGTCAAACCGGGGCCAAGGGCCGTGACAGGAAAAGGTGGTATCAGAGCCACTGATTTAAGCTTACTATTGATTTTAGCCTAGTAAATTTATTAAGAGATATTTATGAAATTTAATTGCTATTCTGTGAAAACATGTTTTATTAACTGATTAATTGTTGAGTTACAGTATGGGTAAACACAAGATTTCTGCTTTCTACCACAAATTAGATACTGCAACCACAGAAAAAGGAACCTCTTCCTCCAAACACCCAGCAGATCTGGAAGAAGGGATTTTTGTCCGTAAAGCAAATTATGAAAATCCTATTACCCAAGATAAAAGAAATTTGATTCTTAGAAAGGGAAAGGAGAAAATAAAGAAACCCCAAGTCAAGAAAGTGAGGTTTAATTCAAAAATCCAGGAATTAGGCAATAGGTCACCTTGGGAAGATACATTAGATGAAAAATGGGCAAATCTTTATATGCTAGCTACAGTAGCAGAAAATGAAAACCTTTAAACTATTAATAAGTCTGGTTTAGTAGAAAATTAATACCAGTAAATAAATAAATTTTAGTAAGTTTTCTTTCCAGTAGTCTTTTGTACAAATCCGTATGCAATAAAACTTTAATGTTTATTTGTAAAACTTTGTTCCAAAGTTTTAACTTAGCATTTTTGTGCATTTTGCATATATGCTATCCAGCATGAGTGAGATATCGGAAGCATTTCAGAATCTCAATCTCTACCCAGTACCAATTGAAGTCTCCCACGACTTTACTGGTTATATTGCTGACATAGAGGAACCCCTGGAATTCCAAGCTCCACCGCTGGAAAAAGCAAAACTTAAAAAGAAAAGAAGATATGTAGGATGGAGGAAAGTGCGCAGGAGAAAGCCAGTTACTAGGAAACTCCCCAAAATAAAAAACCCTATAGACAAAGGAAAAGGAATAGAAATCAGAGAAAGTTCTAAACCAGCAGAGATAGAAATCAGGAAAGATTATAAACAAAAAGGAATAGAAATTGGAGAGAGTTCCAGACAAACTGAAGAAATCACATTTCAAGAGGAAATAGACCGTCTACTGGCAAATTGTGATGTCATTAGCCCTATCCATAAAATCTATATCCTTACCTAGAAACCCAACTTCCTGTAAATCTGGAACCAGCTATTCCAGATCCACTAATCCACACTCGACCTTTAGGTCAAATGGAAGAATGGTGGACAAATGACTGGCAATTCGAAAATATCATCAACAGTCCTTATTCTTTTCTTCCACAGTTTGATCCAGAACCTATCCCTAATCCTCCAATGAGCAACGAAAACTTAGCCGAACTCTGTCAGTTTGGTGAAGAGCTGATAGGTACAGGGAATAGGATCCGGGAAATAGGGGAACAAATTTCCTGGAAATACGACGAAAGGGAGCGTCGCTACTAAACTGCTAGTTGACCAAAGAATAGTGGGGTGGGAAAAATGTCTGAATAATAAAAATAATAGCTAAATATAACTCTGTAAAATGGGAAATAAAACATTGTAAGATAAACAGTGTGTATGGATGCCTATAAAATATATAAAGCAAAATAGAAGTCGAAACATCGACAATTTTGGATATATATCTGTGTTGTAAGATTTTATGTGCTTCTGTGTAATTGTTTTATTTACAATCATTTGATACTAATAGTTATATTTTTAATAATTATCAGATGGAAAACGCTAATAATGAACCAGTTAATGAGATTAATCAATCTGAGCAAAACGCAGGGGATCAATAGAACCGCAACAAATAATAGCTAAATATAACTCTGTAAAATGGGAAATAAAACATTGTAAGATAAACAGTGTGTATGGATGCCTATATAATATATAAAGCAAAATAGAAGTCGAAACATCGACAATTTTGGATATATATCTGTGTTGTAAGATTTTATGTGCTTCTGTGTAATTGTTTTATTTACAATCATTTGATACTAATAGTTATATTTTTAATAATTATCAGATGGAAAACGCTAATAATGAACCAGTTAATGAGATTAATCAATCTGAGCAAAACGCAGGATATAGAAAATATTGTTGCTCAAGGGATAGCCAATGCTATTCCAGCATTCGTTGCTGCTGTTAAAAATCCAATAGTGTAAATGGAGGCGGCAATCATGACGATAATAATCCACGACAGGCTCCACCTCCTAAAAAAAATGAAAGTCGCAACACCTGGTTGCACTTTCAAAGAATTTCTTGCTTGTAAACCTGCTGAATTTGCAGGCAACGAAGGAGCAACTGCAGTACTGCGTTGGTTAGAGAAAACCGAAGCAGTAATTGCAATAAGTAAGTGTTCAGAAGAAGATCAGGTGATGTATGCATCAAATTTGTTTAAAGAAGGGGCACTAGAGTGGTGGAACACGGTGCTACAAGCAAAAGGAAGAAGGATGGCATATGCTATGAACTGGGAAGACTTTAAAATTCTTGTAGAAAGAAAATATTGTCCTGAATATGAAAAGGAACAAATGGCAAATAAGTTCCTAAACCATCGTATGGTAGGAGTAGAGTGTCGCGGTTATACTTCGACATTCTTTGAATACGCTAGAGTGGTACCAACACTGGCTTCGCCAGAACCGGTACTCATTTCTCGTTACATTTGGGGATTAATTAGTGAAATTCATAACATCGTTAAAGCTGCGAGACCTCGCACTATTGACGATGCTGTGGAACTAGCTAATACCCTAACTGATGAACTAGTGCGCACAAGAGAAGAAGATCGAAAGAAGGAATTGGCTCAAAAGATTACCCAAGGATTTCGTGTGGGTAATGATAATAATAGGTTCAAGAAAAGAGGAAGGAGACAATCTGCACAACCGCCTTTTTGCAGCAATTGCAAAAAGAATCATTTTGGAAAATGTAATGTAAATTGCAACTTCTGCAAAATGGCAGGACATCGTGAAGAAAATTGCAAAAAGAAAACCATAGTTTGCTATAACTGTGGAGAAACAGGACATTACAAAACAGAATGTCCTAAATTGACTAAAATCGCAGACAATAAAGGAAAACTAGCTGATGGAACAACAAAGAAGAATGCCCGAGCATTCCAGCTAACTACTCAGGAAGCCGAACTAATCCCTGACGTCATAGCTGGTACGTTTTTGGTCCACGACGTTTATGCAAAAGTATTATTTGACTCTGGTGCAAACCAAAGTTTTATCAATACTTCATTTTGCCAAGCCCTTAACTTACCTTTAACCACCCTTAGGCAAATTTTTACAGTCAAAACGGCAGACGGGAATTCTGTTAACATAAATAAGGTTTTGCAAGAAGGAAAAATAGAACTGTTAGGCCATAAGTTTTCTGCAAACTTGTTACCTATGAAGTTAGCCGGATTCGATGTAGTATTAGGAATGGATTGGTTAATAGCTAACCATGCTCGAATCCTTTGTAATAAGAATTCCATAGAAATTCAATCACCAACCGGAGAAGTGATTAGGATCATAGGAGATAAACCACGTAAGCCCATGAAGTTCATATCAGTAATGAAAGTTGCTAATTATGAACGAAAACAAGGAATAGTATATATGATTTCAGTAATCATTAGTACTAAGGGTAAAGAACTTAAGGAAATTCCTATAGTCTCAGAGTATCCGGATGTATTCCCAGAAGATTTACCAGGATTACCTCCAGACAGGAAAGTAGAATTTAGGATTCATCTAATTCCAGGAACTACACCGATAGCCAAGGCACCTTATCGGTTAGCACCTACAGAAATGTTAGAACTGAAAAAGCAATTAGATGAATTACTAAGTAAAGGATTCATACAACCTAGTTCATCCCCTTGGGGAGCACCAGTGTTGTTTGTGAAAAAGAAAGATGGATCGATGAGAATGTGTATCGATTATAGAGAACTAAATAAAGTTACAATTAAGAATCGATACCCATTACCTAGGATTGACGATCTTTTTTATCAACTTCAAGGCGCTAGGTATTTTTCTAAGATAGACTTAAGATCCGGATATCACCAGTTAAAAGTACAAGAAGAAGACATACCTAAAACTGCTTTCAGAACTAGGTATGGTCATTATGAGTTTACAGTCATGCCCTTTGGACTAACAAATGCCCCAGCAGCATTTATGGACATGATGAATCGGATCTGTAAACCATACTTGGATAAATTTGTAATCGTATTCATCGACGATATACTTATTTATTCCAAAAGTCAGGAAGAACATTGCAAACACTTGCATGCACTCTTAACTTTGTTAAGAAAGGAAAAACTTTAGGCCAAATTCTCGAAGTGTGAATTCTGGCTGCAAGAAGTACAATTTTTAGGTCACATGGTGAATCACGAAGGCATTCACGTAGATCCTGCTAAAATAGAAGCAATCACTAAATGGAAGGTCCCACAAACAGCTATGGAAATTAGAAGTTTTCTAGGATTAGCTGGATACTACAGACGATTTATTAAGGATTTCTCTAAGATAGCTGTACCTTTGACTAAGTTAACCTGTAAAGCCACTAAGTTTGAATGGGGACATAGGCAAGAAGAAGCTTTTAAGATTTTAAAGCACCAATTGATAAATGCTCCAATTTTAGCATTACCCGAAGGAACAGAAGATTTTGAAGTATATTGTGATGCTTCAAAATTAGGATTCGGATGTGTATTGATGCAATGCAAAAAGGTAATTGCGTATGCCTCCCGGCAATTGAAAAAGCACGAGGAGAATTATACGACTCATGACTTAGAATTAAGAGCCATAATTTTTGCCTTGAAAATTTGGAGACATTATCTGTATGGAAGTAAGTTTACTGTTTATACAGATCATAAAAGTTTAAGATATATATTTGGGCAGAAAGAATTAAATATGAGGCAAAGAAGATGGATGGAAGTTCTAAGCGATTACGACTGTGATATTCAATATCACGAAGGAAAGGCAAACGTAGTCGCAGATGCCTTAAGTCGTAAGTATCAGGAAAAACAAAAGCGAGTCCGTGCTCTTAGATTAAATCTACAAGTAGCTTTAATGGAACAATTAAAGAAAGTTCAGGAAACAGCAATCAAGGACGATGCTGAAGGAATGAAAGGTTATATAAAGGAACTAGAGCAAGGAAATGATGGAATTTGGAGATTCCACAAGAAACGAATTTGGGTACCTAAGCAAGGAGAATTAAGAAATAAGATTTTAGAAGAAGCCCATAAATCTAGGTATACTATGCATCCAGGAAACAATAAGATGTACCAAGATTTAAGAAAGAATTTCTGGTGGATAGGAATAAAGAAAGATATAGCAAGATATGTTTCTAAATGTCTTATTTGTTCACAAGTAAAGGCTGAACACCAGAAACCTTCAGGACTACTACAACAATTGGAAAATGCCTGTATGGAAATGGGAACTTATAACAATGGATTTTGTTACTAAGTTGCCTAAAACTAGAAAAGGTAATGATGCGATTTGGGTAATTGTGGATCGATTAACCAAATCAGCTCATTTTCTACCAATGAAAGAAACTTTTAGCATGGAAAGGTTAGCCAAGTTATACGTAGACGAAGTGGTATCGTTACATGGAGTCCCACTCTCCATTATATCAGATAGAGATAGTCGTTTCACTTCTCATTTTTGGAAAAGTTTCCAGCAAGCTATGGGAACTCGACTAAATCTGAGTACTGCATATCATCCTCAAACAGATGGACAAAGTGAAAGAACGATCCAAACTCTAGAAGACATGCTTAGAGCATGTGTAATAGATTTTGGCGGAAATTGGGATGATCATTTACCATTAATTGAATTCTCCTATAATAATAGTTACCATTCAAGCATTGAAACTGCTCCATTTGAAGCACTATATGGACGTAAGTGCAGAACTCCAGTTTGTTGGGCAGAAATAGGAGAAAGTCAAATATCAGGTCCCGAAATTGTGCAAGAAACTACTGGCAAGATAACTCAGATCAAGGAAAGACTGAAAACAGCTCGAGATCGTCAGAAGAGTTATGCAGATAATCGCCGCAAGCCATTAGAATTTCAAGTCGGAGATAAAGTACTTTTGAAAGTTTCTCCTTGGAAAGGAGTAGTTAGATTCGGAAAGAAAGGAAAGCTAAGTCCAAGGTACGTAGGACCATTTTCAGTGATCCAACGTATAGGACCAGTTGCTTATCGTTTACAACTACCAGAAGAATTAGCAGGAGTACATGATGTATTTCATGTATCCAATCTCAAGAAATGCTTATCAGATGAATCACTGGTAGTACCTCTTCGAGATATAGAGGTAAATGAAAAACTGAAATTTGTTGAGAAACCTCTTCAAATTGAGGATCGAAAGATCAAGTTTCTCAAACATAAACGACTAGTTTTAGTCAAAGTTAGATGGGATTCAAAGAGAGGAGCTGAATACACTTGGGAGCTAGAATCAGAAATGAAGAGAAAGTATCCTCATTTATTCCAGTAAATCTCGAGGACGAGATTTTTATTAAGGTAGGGAGAATGTAAGAACTCTCATCAAAAGTCCTAATTATTATTTTAATTTGGCCAATAGGAAACCTTAATTGAGACACCCAAGTAATTCTACACAAACCCTAAAATTTTCAGAATTTTCAGAATCAGGATTAGGGCCCCTAAAACTCAGGGGGGGGGGGGTAAAACCTTCGTTACGATTATCTAAATAACTACCTGTAGAAATCGAATTTCACTAAACAGTCAACTCAGCAAGCCTACTCATACACCTGGCTACCCTATGAAAATAGGTTGGCAGTCGCGCAGCGCGACGACTAAGGGGGTAGGCAGTCGCGCTACGCGACTGGGTCAAATTTTCAGTATAAATAGGTTGGTTTGGGACTTGAATTCTGGTACTGAAACGACGGAAAAATTCAAAGTATGCACTGAGTTATAGCAGAAACAATATCAAAACACACACAATCACTAATTACTGCTGCAATCAGGGTAATAACTCGATCGCTATTACGATTCAACGTCCGATCGATTATAACTATCCAATGATTGTTTAAGTGCTGCTCAAATTGAGTTTATACTTTGATATTCATCGTGATTTCGACTTGAATGTTTGAGTGCTGTTCGAAATCGGACTATACTCTGTCATTCGTTGTGAATCCGCGGAATTGTTAAGTATTGCACTAATAAATCGTTGTGAGGGTTTAATCTCGTGAATTGTCGTAACTGCTGTATTAGTTACTAACCTGTTTGTGTGTGCATTATAATTTAAATTAGGTTAATCAAGGCTAATCAGTAGGCTTATACTCTGCTCGTTAAATCTACAATGTGAGTCATTCTCTTTTTATCAAATTTGTTTACAAAAGCTTATTTATTTTCAAGGTTATAATTACAGTGATTAAGTTTATGTAATCACCAAATTACAGCCGGTATGTGGGGTATTGTGCACAATATTGCAGTTTTATCACTTTAGGTGGGCGAACGTAAATTTAGTGATAACCGTCATTCATTGGGGCAGCCAATGGTGATATGACCACAGTCACCGAAAAGAGTCGAGTGACAAATACTGTGGGTAGTTGGTTTGATATCAGAAACATTGTAATTTCTTAATACTGTGAATTATAACAAACGAGTCGTTTTAGTTAAACTGAATGATTCACTCAGTATTTCCCTGCTGACAAAACCTTTTTCAAACATGTTTCAGGTGATCTGTTGTGAGCACAGGAAAAGTGCCATGGAGCACTTCAAGCTTAGAAAAGTGGCTCAATGTAAATAAATAAAGAAACATGTTTTAAGAAATAAAGATTTCCCAGTGAAATCACTTTATTGTAAATTATAGGATTTATCCCTATATTATATATAAACGAGCAGTTTTAATATTAATCGATCCTGTTTAAAAAAAAAAAAAAGACTTCCGCTGTCACTTAAATTAGATACCATCGGATTTCCTGCCTCGCGGCTCTAGACCAGGTCAAACCGGGGCCAAGGGCCGTGACAGTATCTTGGACTTAGCTTTCCTTTCTTACCGAATCGAACTACTCCTTTCCAAGGAGAAACTTTCAAGAGTACCTTATCTCCAACTTGAAATTCTAGCGGCCTGCGTCTATTGTCAGCATAACTTTTCTGGCTATCTCGAGCCGTCTTTAGTCTTTCCTTGATTTGAGTGATCTTGTCGGTGGTTTCTTGCACGATTTCAGGACCTGATAATTGGCTTTCTCCTATTGCTGCCCAACAAACTGGAGTTCTGCACTTTCGCCCATACAGTGCTTCGAATGGGGCAGCTTCAATACTTGCATGATAACTATTGTTATAGGAGAATTCAATTAAGGGTAGGTGGGCATCCCAGTTTCCACCAAAATCTATCACACATGCCCTAAGCATGTCTTCCAGGGTTTGAATCGTCCTTTCACTTTGTCCGTCTGTTTGAGGATGATATGCAGTGCTTAAATTTATCGCTTCCCCATGGCTTCTTGGAAACTAGTCCAGAAATGTGAAGTGAAACGACTATCTCTATCCGATACAATGGAGAGTGGAACTCCATGTAAGGATACTACCTCGTCTACGTATAACTTGGATAACCTTTCCATGCTAAAGGTTTCCCTCATGGGTAGAAAGTGAGCTGATTTGGTTAATCGATCCACAATTACCCAAATCGCATGATTACCTTTTCTGGTTTTGGGTAACTTGAGTTCCCATTTCCATACAGGCATTTCTAATTGTTGGAGTAACCCTGAAAGTTTCTGGTGTTCTGCCTTAACTTGTGAACAAGTTAGACACTTAGATACATATTTAGCTATGTCCTTTTTCATTCCTAAGTTATTCCTTAAATCTTGGTACATCTTATTATTACCAGGATGCATGGTATACCTAGATTTATGGGCTTCTTCTAAAATCTTATTTCTTAACTCTCCCTGTTTAGGTACCCAAATTCTTTTCTTGTGGAATCTCCAAATTCCATCAATGCCTTGCTCTAATTCCTTTATTCGTCCTTTCATTCCTTCAGCATCGTCCTTGATTGCTGTTTCTTGAACATTCTTCAGTTGTTCCATTAAGTCTAATTGTAAACTTAATCTAAGAGCACAAACTCGCTTTTGCTTTTCATGATACTTACGACTTAAGGCATCTGCTACTACGTTTGCCTTTCCTTCGTGATATTAAATATCACAGTCGTAGTCACTTAGAATTTCCATCCATCTTCTTTGTCTCATGTTCAATTCTTTTTGCCCAAATATGTACTTTAAGCTTTTATGATATGTATAAACTGTAAACTTACTTCCATACAGATAGTGTCTCCAAATCTTAAGGGCAAAAATTATTGATCCTAATTCTAAGTCGTGTGTCGTATATTTTTCCTCGTGCTTTTTCAATTGCCTTGAGGCATACGCAATTACCTTTTTGCGTTGCATTAACACACATCCTAATCCTATCTTAGAAGCATCATAGTAAACTTCAAAATCTTCTGTTCCTTCTGGTAAGGCATGAATTGGGTGTTGGTTAACCTTTGTTTTAAAATCCTAAAAGCTTCCACTTGCCTAGGTCCCCATTCAAACTTTACTGCTTTGCAAGTTAGCTTAGTTAATGGCACATCTATTTTGGAAAAATCCTTAATAAACCGTCTATAGTATCCAGCTAACCCTAGAAAACTTCTAATCTCCATAACTGATTGCGGGACCTTCCATTTGGTAATTGCTTCTAACTTGGCAGGATCTACGTGAATACCTTCGTGATTCACCATATGTCCTAAAAATTGCACCTCCTGTAGCCAAAATTCACACTTCGAGAATTTGGCGTAGAGTTTCTCCTTTCTTAACAAAGTTAAGAGTGCATGCAGGTGCTGACAATGCTCATCCTGACTTTTGGAATAAATAAATATATCGTCGATGAAAACAATTACGAATTTATCCAAGTATGGTTTACAGATCCTATTCATCATGTCCATAAATGCTGCAGGAACATTTGTTAGTCCAAAGGGCATGACTGTAAACTCATAGTGACCATACCTAGTTCTGAAAGCAGTTTTAGGTATGTCTTCTTCTTGCACCTTTAACTGATGGTATCCGGAGCGTAAATCTATCTTAGAAAAATATCTAGCTCCCTGAAGTTGATCAAAAAGATCATCAATCCTAGGTAATGGGTATCGATTCTTAATTGTAACCTTATTTAATTCCCTATAATCGATACACATTCGCATCGAACCATCTTTCTTCTTTACAAACAACACATGTGCTCCCCACGGGGATGAACTGGGTTGTATAAATCCCTTGCTTAGCAATTCATCTAACTGCTTTTTCAATTCTAGCATTTCGGTGGGTGCTAACCGATAAGGTGCCTTGGCTATCGTTGTAGTTCCAGGAATTAGATGAATTCTAAATTCTACTTCCCTATCGGGTGGTAATCCAGGTAGTTCTTCTGGGAATACCTCCGGGTATTCTGATACTACAGGAATTTCTTTAAGTTCCTTACTTTAATTGTTAATGATTAATGAAATCATATACACTATTCCTTGTTTTCTTGAATAACTGGCCACTTTCATTACTGAAATGAATTTTAGTGGCTTACGTGGCTTATCTCCTGTAATCACCACTAATTCTCCTGTGGGTGTATGAATTTCTATGGAATTTTTATCACATAGGATTCGAGTATGTTTGGCTACTAACCAATCCATTCCTAACACAATATCGAATCCGGCTAAATTCATAGGTAACAAGTTTGCAGAAAATTTATGACCTAAGAGTTCTATCTTTCCTTCTCGCAAAACCTTATCTATGTTAACAGAATTCCCATCTGCCGTTTCTACCGTAAAAATTTGTCTAAGGTTGGTTAAGGGTAGATTAAGTGCTTGGTAGAATGAAGTATTTATAAAGCTTTGGTTTACACCAGAGTCAAAAAATACTTTTGCATAAACGTCGTGAACTAGGAACGTACCAGCTATCACGTCAGGGATTAGCTCTGCTTCCTGAGTAGTTAACTGGAAGGCTCTTGCGTTTTTCTTGGTAGTTCCTTCTGCAGGTTTGGCTTTGTTATCAGCTGGTTTGACCAGTTTCGGGCAGTCTGGTCTAAAATGTCCATCTTCTCCACAGTTGTAGCAGATTGTTGCTTTCTTCTTCCTGCAATCTTCTTCTTGATGCCCCGGAATCTTGCAGAAATTGCAATACCCTTTGCATTTTCCACAATGCTTTCTTTTACAGGTACCGCAGAATGGAGCAGTGGAAGATTGCCCAGTTCCCTTTTTCTTGAAATTGCTATTATTACCCAAACGAAATCCTTGGGTAATCTTTTGGGCTACTTCCTTTTTCCGGTTTTCTTCTCTTATGCGTATCAGCCCGTCAGTTAGGGTGTTAGCTAATTCCACCGCATCGTCAATTGTGCGAGGTCTCGTAGCTTTAACGATATCCCGGATTTCGCCAATCAAACCCCAAATATAGCGAGAAATAAGTACCGGTTCTGGCGAAGCCAGTGTCAGTACCACTCTAGCATATTCGAAGAATGTCGAAGTATATCCTCGACAGTCTACATCCACCATCCGGTGGTTCAAGAATTTATTTTCCATTTGCTCTTTCTCATATTCGGGATAAAATTTTCTTTCCACTAGCCGCTTAAATTCTTCCCAACTCATGGCATAGGCCACATATCTTCCCTTGGCTTGTAGTACAGTATTCTATCATTCTAGCGCCCCTTCTTTAAAAAGATGCGACGCGTACATGACCTTGTCCTCCTCGGCACATTTACTTATTTTAATTACTGCCTCGGTTTTCTCCAACCAACGCAGTGCAGCAGTCGCCCCTTCATTGCCTGCAAATTCAACAGGTTTACAGGCAAGGAATTCCTTATAAGTGCAACCAGGCGTTGCAGCTTTCATTCTCTTAAGAATTGGGGCTTGCACTTCATCGTTATCATTATTATTAATGTTGCCGCCTCCATTTATGCTATTACTGAAGTTGTCTTCATGAGTACGTTTGCTAGGAATAATTTGTTGAGGTTCAACTGGATTCCGAGCAGCAGCAAGGATTGGTGGAATAGCATTGACTATTCCCTGAGCAACGATATTCTCTATATCTTGCCTATTCAGAAATTGATCTCCATTGTTCTGCTCGGATTGGTTAACCTCGTTAACTGGTTCATTACTAGCGTGTTCCATCTGGTAATTAATATATATATATATGTATATATATATATATATATATATAAGTTATTAGCATAAAATTAATTAGTAACCAAGCATAATAAAACAATCGCACATAATTACGTCAACATATTTAGCCAAAATTGTCGATTTTTTTTTACTTCCATATTTTATATATTACTATGCGTCCGTACACATCTGTTATCTTACAAGAGTTTTATTTTTTAGTTATTTTACAGGATTACATTTTTATTATTATACTATTATTAAACACATCCTCCCACAACCACACAACTCTAGTCAGCTAGTATCTCAGAAACGACGTTCCCTTTCGTCGTACTTCCAGGATATCCTCTCCCCCACTTCCCGGATTCTATTTCCTGCGTCCACCAGCTCCTCGCCATAAAGGCGGAGTTCAGCCAAGTTTTCTGTGCTCATAGGGGGGTGTAGTGGAGGCTCAGGATTAAATTGAGGGAAAAAGGTATTAGGGTTATTTAAGAGGTTCTGAAATTGCCAGTCGGTGGTCCACCACTCTTCTAGTTCTGCTGGTAAAGGTTGGGAGTGGATAATAGGATCTGGAGTATCAGGCTCTAGATCAACTGGAAGTTGTGCTTCTGCTGGGTAATTGAAGAGGTTTTCATCGGTAGGTCCGATGAGGTCACTAAGTGCCAGTTTATGATCCATCTCTTCCCAGGATGGCATTTCCGGGTCTTGCCTGGAACTTTCTCCGTTCTCTATTCCCTTGCCTTTATCTTTGGGATCCTCCATCTTTATAACTTTCTGTGTTGCTGGTTTCTTTCTACGCACACGCCTCCAGCCCACGAATCTTCTTTTCTTTTTTGGTTTGGGTTTCTCTGGAGGTTGGGCTTGAAATTCCATAGGTTCATCAGTGTCGGCACAATAACCGGAAAAGTCTTTGGAAACTTCTATGTTAACAGAGTAGAGATTGAGATTCTGAAGAGCTTCAGACAACTCATTCATGCTGTTTAGCAGACATAAAGAAACACACAAAATTCTAGGTTAAAATGTGGTGAATAAATTTTCACATAATCACAGAATGGTAATCAGACAAATTAAGTATTTCTAAATGCTTAATTGGCTTAAATCAGTGGCTTTGATACCATCTTTTTCTGTCACGGCCCCCGTCCCGGTTTTACCCGGTCCAGGAGCCACGGGACAGAAACCCGTGGTATTCATTATTTGAGTTGACAGCGGAAGCTTTAGCAGCATCATTTCAAACTTTAAAATGCCCGGTTATTTTATTCCATACTTTGGGATAAACCTCGTAATTTACAATAGAGGAATTTTACTAGGAAATTCCCTGTTTTACAAAACATGTTTATTTATTTATTTGAGCCACTACTTCAAGCGTGTTAGTGCTCCGTAGCACTTTTCCTTGATTAACAGTAGTTCACCTGAAACATGTTTGAAAAATATTTTATCAGCGGGGAAATACTGGCGAGTCATTCAGGTTAAACAAAATGACACATTTGTTATGAATTACAGCATAAGAGCGATTACAATGGCTTCTATCTTATTTTTATCTGGCGCCGTGTCACCTCCTGGTGACGATGGTCATACCACTATTGGGTCCTTTCACCCAAGTAGTGATGATTATCACTGTTAGGATTTATTAGCCTAACCGTGAGAAATTAGTAATGTGCACAATACCCCACTAGCCAGTGATTCAAGATAACCACAACTTAATCCCTGTAATTATAACTTTGAAAATAATTGGAGTATTGTAAAACATTGTTAAAAAAAGAGAATGACTCACTTTGCAGAATTAAATGGGCAGAGTTTAGCCTACTGATTAGCCTTGTAACCTAAATTAAATGACAATGCATACGAACTAGGTCAGTAACTTAAATCAACATTTACGATAACTCACGAGATTAAAACCCTCACAACGAATGACATAGTGCGATACTTAAACATCCATCGAATTCGCGACGAATGACAAAGTATATCCCAAGTTTGAGCAGCACTTAAACATCCATCGGATAGTTTCAATTGATCGGACATTGAATCGTAGCAGCGATTGAGTTAATACCCTGTATCGTAGCAGCGCCTTCCTAATGTAAATTCGAATTTAGACAGCTTTCTTCGTGTTTTTTATTGAAATTTTCAACACCACTGAACTGCTCATGATCGGATCTATTTATAGCGGAAAAATGGGGTTCACGCGGCCCGCGTAAACCCTCTCTAAATCTTACGCGGCCCGCGAGGGCCACCTAGTCGTAGACTAGGGCTAGCTTGTCACACCTAGGTCTGCCACGTGGCTGCCACGTGGCCTGTTCACTGCTCCGGAGATTTCAAGAGCTGTCGCGGCCCGCGTAAGCCTAGGCTTACCCTTACGCGGCCCGCGTGAAGACCAAATTTCACATTTTCTTGATTTTTCATGTACGTTAGGGTTTCAGGGGTCCGGGATTTCACTTACGGGTCGTTTTGGGATATTTTCGCAAGCCCTTACATATAAACCTATAAGTGTGATATCGTATCGTATAGGTGTAGTATAGGTCACGTATTGACCACATATAAGCCTATAAGTGTGATATCGTATCGTATAACGTCGTATAGGTCATGTATTGACCTCGTATAAGCCTATTAGTGTGATATCGTATCGTATAGGTGTAGTATAGGTCATGTATTGACCTCGTATAAGCCTATAAGTGTGATATCGTATCGTATAGCGTCGTATAGGTCACGTATTGACCTCGTATAAGCCTATAAGTGTGATATCGTATCGTATAGCGGCGTATAGGTCACGTATTGACCTTCGTATAAGCCTATAGGTGTGATATCGATCATATAACATAGTATAGGTCACGTATTGACCTCGTATAAGCCTATAAGTGTGATATCGTATCGTTTAGGTGTGGTTTAGGTCACGTGTTGACCTCGTATAAGCCTATAAGTGTGATATCGTATCATATAGGTGTGGTTTAGGTCACGTATTAACCTCGTATAAGCCTATAAGTGTGATATTGTATCGTATAGGTGTGGTTTAGGTCCCGTATAATCCTATATGCATATACAAGACCTATAGGAAACATATACGAGACTTATACTACACTATACGATACGATACGATACGATACTATACTATACAATAACACCCGTATCGGCCTCTATACGAGACTTTTACTATACACTATACGATACGATACGATACGATACGATACGATACGATGCAATACGATACGATACGATGTAATACGATACGATAATTGAATTTAAACGATAACAATATAATATATTTGTATTATTTACCAATAATATTGTTTTTTTATAAATAATTTTCTTTTTTAATTTTTATAATTCATAATATTTGTGTTATTTTTAATTTTTATAATTTATATTTGTATTATTTACCAATAATATTGTTTTTTATAAATAATTTTCTTTTTTTATAAATAAACAAAAGAATACAAAAAAAATACAAAAATGAAGCTTTATATACGATGCGTATAGATCCCTATGCAGCGTATGAGACAAAAATGACACAACTACCCTTGTATTTGGCTTCGTATAGCCTCAACACAAGGGTATAAAAGACATTTTCAGACCTTTATATACGCTGCGTATAGGTCAATACGCAGCGTATATGAACCTTGTTTTCTGTGCAATGATTGGTTATTAGGCACTGAGATCCATGGTTTATCTACGCATCGTATAGGTCAATACGCAGCGTAGAGGGTTAACCCTATACGCTGCGTATTCACCTATATGCTGCGTAGATAAACCCTAATTTTGTTAGGGTTTGGTGTGACAATAGGCACACCCTATGGAAAAGAGTCTACTGAAAATCAATTCCTCCAAGCTTTTTATTTAATATTTGTTTAGGTTATCGTGGGTCACTAAGTCCTGGTCATTAGGTGATAATAGCTAAGTTGGTGGAAATCTATTATTTTTGTTGGTTGTATTATTTAAACTCATCATTCGTATTGAATAAATGAAGAGTCTTCGTCAAAATTGTGAATATTCTATAGCCTGATTTTCAATATAGTGGTATCAGAGCCCCTGTAAAAGAGTGTTTGTTTATTGTGTCATCATGAGCACTGACTCTTCATCCGAACCTGTAAGCCTCTCACCCCAATCTTCAAGGGTGAAGGTTAAGAATTTTGGAGCATTCACATGAAGACGATACGTAGGTCAATAGGTTTTTGGGAGTTCGTGGATCAAGGCTTCTCTGCTACAAGCACTGATCAAGACAGATTGAAGAAAAATACTAAGGAGGGTGTAAGAGCTCTTGCACTGATTGAACAAGCTGTTGTACAACAATGTGTTCACCCACATTGATGTCGCCTTAACATCAATGCAGGGTAGGAGCCTGCTACAGACAGAGTTCAGGGTGACTCAAGGTTCTTACTGTCAATTTACATAGCTTGGGGGGAACCCTTCAAACGCGAGACAATGAAGCAATCTTAAATTTTTTTTCTAGGATTATAAAGATCGTGAACAACAAAAGGGCATGCAATGAAGATGTTGTTGGGTAATCTTGATGTTGTGGGTTATTGCGGGTCACGGGTTTCAGTCCATGTTCAACATGTCACTGATCAGGAAAGGAAATGATTGCATGGGAATAAAAGGGCCATGTGAATCATATGTTGCATTCTGGAACCATACAGATAACAAATAATAGTTTAATATGTTATGTTTTATGGTTTATCTAATGTTTTTAATAATGGTAGTTAGGTTTGACCGAATATGTTGGAGGTGACTGTTTAGGAAGTGAGCGTTGATAGACTATTTAGGAGAGCATATCTTTTATATTCGTTTTTTATTCCCACATTAGTTCTTGTAAGTCTAGGCTATTTATAGCCTCATTTGTTTGTTGAATATTGTACCCCATTTTCATTTGAAACAGCAGCTCGCATTCTCTGTCACATATACTACATACCTATACGTGAGTTTGAGTGTGTGTTGTGAGAGTGTATAGTGAGGGACCTGAACCAACATTTGGTATCAGAGCGGTTAAGAAACGAGGGCCGTTTTGAGAGTCGGTGGCGAGAAAGAGTGCAGCCCTTTTCGCTGCAGGGCAAAACGCAGCAGTAGGAGGAACCGAGGTGAAGACCGTGAGGCTATTTTTGATAGTCAAAAGAAGGAATCTGAGCAAGACAAGCTGCAGCCTTGGCTGCTATTTCCGGAAGCAAGAAATGGGTTTTTAACCCTAAGAAAGAAAGGGGAGCAGCCCTCTAACTGCAGAGAAAGAAAAGAATGAGAAAGTGGATGATTTCATGTGAGAAATCGCAAGAAGGACGAAAAAAATGCTGATTGAAATCGAAAAAGAAAGAACAAAAAATATAAAGAGAAGGAGAAAGACCGTCGTCGCCGGAGAAGAGGAACCGGTGATAAGAAGACCGCCGTTGGAAAGCTTGTTCCAACGGGAGACATAGAAGACCAAAGACCGTGATCGTGACCGCTACCGGAAAGAGAGTTCCGATGGGAAACAAAGAAGACCGCTATAGACCGATAAGCCACAAAAGATCGAACGACGTGACCGAGACCGTAAGTGTGACCATGACCGAAGGTTCACACCAAGATATACCGAGAAAGATCGTAGACCGAAAGAAGCTTTTATGGAAAGAAAGCTTAGACCGAATGACCGAAAGAAAGACTGATTGTGAACAAAGACCGAGAGTTCACATTAGATCGAGTCATGAACCGGAGACCGAAAGCGTTCACGTTAGAAAGACAAAGACTGAACCCGTGTGGTTCGTATCGTAAGTAGCAAGTGTAGCAAGAAGAAAAGACCGGCATCAAGATTACGGGGGTGAATGTTGGGTAATCTTGATGTTGTGGGTTATTGCGGGTCGCGGGTTTCAGTCCATGTTCAACATGTCACTGATCAGGAAAGGAAATGATTGCATGGGAATAAAAGGGCCATGTGAATCAGATGTTGCATACTGGAACCATACAGATAACAAATAATAGTTTAATATGTTATGTTTTATGGTTTATCTAATGTTTTTAATAATGGTAGTTTGGTTTGACCGAATATGTTGGAGGTGACTGTTTAGGAAGTGAACGTTGGTAGAAGGAGTCAGTCACATGTTTACCAACTATTTAGGAGAGAATATCTTTTATATTCGTTTTTTATTCCCACATTAGTTCTTGTAAGTCTAGGCTATTTATAGCCTCATTTGTTTGTTGAATATTGTACCCCATTTTCATTTGAAACAGCAGCTTGCATTCTCTGTCACATATACTACATACATATACGTGAGTTTGAGTGTGTGTTGTGAGAGTGTATAGTGAGGGACCTGAACCAACAGATGTGACCGATCAAACGATCTTGGAGAATGTGCTGAGAAGTCTGGCATCAAAGTGAGATCATGTCATTACTACTATAGAGTAGTCCAAGGATCTTACGAATCTATCGTTTGGTTAGCTCATGGGATCTCTACAATCCCATGAGGCTGTTGGAAGATTATTAATCAAGAACTTATGTTTTTTAGAAGTTAATTATAAAAAAGTCAAACTTGTTCATAAAAAAGTCAACTGCACCGATTAAAACGTGATGAACAAGTTATGACGGTTATTTATGTTATGTTAGTTATTTGCCTTGTGTCCAAGGCATCTTGTACCTATAAATAGGATAGAATTCATCATTTGTAATTGTCGATACACTTATATTAGTGTGTGTTTGTGTGTGTATCGTCCCTGTGGTTTTTGTGTTCGAGTCCCTGCACAGAATCAGTGCATACTCACAATGTTCATCCAGTGTTCGTAATTGTATATCGATCCCCGATCCGACAGAGGCTAGAGTTAGTTAGTATGTTCGTCCAAGTCAGGAAGAGCAAGCATTTCCAGCTGAAGTAGATGGTTACAAGCCATTAAATAAAGAACGAGAGTGTGGAAAACCTCGTGGTAGAGGCCGATGACGTGGAAGATCCTTTGGTAGAGGAAGAAGTAGCATTCAAGGTTACAACTACAATCGATATGGTCATGTCAAGGCCAATTGCTAGGCAGGGCCATAAGTGAACGTAGCCCTCAATAATGAAAATCTTGAAGAAAATGATGGTGAACTTTTTATGGAAATAGGTTTCAATGTAGCAACTAAAGATATTAACGCTATAGAAGATGAAGATAAACCACCGCTAATGGTGCCCAAAGGAAGCAGAGATACCAAAGTACGGTTTTTAGACAATGATTGTTGTAATCATATGACTAGGCAACAATTTATATTTCAAGAATTGGATGAAAGCTGTTGGACCGTGTTGTGATCCTAAACGATCAATCCGAGTAGCTCATTCTCACATATAAAGGCGGAATCAGAATATGTAAGATAACAACAACAGATCCTTTCAATTCCTATACTTTTATTGCTTTTCTACTGAAATTTTGACAAAGTTTGGCTCCAAGCACACACATACATCTTTGAGATCCTAAACCGCTCACCTATATATAATGTTTCTGGTCCGCTCGAATGACATGCCACATGAGCGGTCCAGAACTTTGACATATAAACGATCCACACTAATACCCTATGAGCGGACCAGACTAAAACAATGACATAAAAGCGAACTAGACTCTATTTCACATAATATTTACACTTTGACCCCCTGTTGACCAATCTTGACTTCTGACTTTTTGTAGACGCAGTCAACAGACATTTCATGCATCAACAGACTCCCCCTTGGATGTTGACGTAGTCTTTTAGCATCTTCAGATCCGTAGTCTTCAGTCTTAGTCTTTTCTTCAACTCTGTCTTTTCATCATAAGCACTCTATCTTCACATTCCCATTGACTGTTGATCCAGACTCCCCCTTTCACAGACTCCCCCTCTCGATATGATAGAATCTGAGATATCTAGTTCAAGCTTTGACACATAGCTTCCGTTGGGAATAATGAAGTTTAAACCTGTTTCTTAACCAACAAACATTACAAACTATCTTTTCAATATTAAATCACAAAAACAATCAGTTATAGCAATCCACTCAAGTATTCAGGTTCAAGTTAATGACCCTGATTACTCAATTAATCTACCAAGTCTAATTTAATGACCTTGGTTGATCATTTGACGAAACAATACTGATTTAAAACAACAATTTCAAACAATTTCTGAAAATAACAAGTATCAAGTTAATGAACTTGTTTTTGACTATTCAAACAAACATATTTCCAACAATGTAAGCTCTCCTCGATATTCAGCTCAGAATCTCCTGCATCTGCTTCAAACATATAAGAATCCAACAATCAACTCTCCACTTTGGTTTGTCGGAAAATAAAGCAGAAATAAAATCTTTTTGGATTTTAAAAAGTGTTCTAAACTAAGAAATGAAATACAGAAAACTTAAATTGCAGAAATTAAACAAAGTAAACTATTTACAAACATATTTTGGTGAGCGTGTCAGGGAATCATATCAGCTTTTCAGACAAATTACAAGTACCGTTAAGCTACATTACATACTTAGACTTAAACAATTTACCTCGATTGTCGATATACTGATCCATCTTAAATTCTCACACAAATTTCAACTTACTCAGGATACGATTTAGATGAATTAAGAACTTAGATCATTCATGTGTCCCACCTCTTGAATATACTCCCGTATCCAGAATCTCAATAATCAGTCTTACAGGTGAGAATACTACAATGATATATGTATATAATTTAGGTATGCGAGGGCCGAGGGATCTCAGGTCGATACTTCCGTATACGCAGAGAGATATCAGCTTCGACTTTTCGGTGTGTCCCCTTTAGAGGATCTTTTTGCTTACAACAGCAGCATATATCAATTTTATTGTTTCAGCATGCTGAGGGTTTAATGCTGTGTTTCAAGCATTGCAGCAAGTATTAGCCAGGGACTAGGTCAGAACTACCGTTCAGCAGAAGTCCCGGAATAATACCCCAGACATCATAGAGTATAAAGACCTAGTATATCAGATTAAGAGACCTTTCAAACGAGATTTCAGGGGTTACCTATATATCCAAGTAGTGTTCCCCACGAATTCACAAGTTTGAATTTTAGGTTTATATCCCGAATAAATCTACTAAATGTGTGAAAACCTATCGACACATCATCAGTAAGATTGTTTACCCCTTTTATACTTTTCAAATCTTTAGCATACTGTAATCGTCTAGCTGATGTACTATCATTTTCCCTATATACACAAACTCTTTTTCAGATTTTATCATGTTTTTGTATTTTTGCATTTTTTACTGTTTTTGTATTTTCTAAGAAATAACTATGTACAAACATCTACTCCCCCTAAATACCAAAACAAGTAAAAATTCGACAAACCATTGCAGATTGTTTCTCGTCTTCATCCGCAACAGTACCCTCATCAACACCAATTATGCCATCCGACACCGACAGAAGCTTCATACCATTCAGTTTTAACAAATATTTAAACCGATTTTTATCAAAAGCTTTGGTATGTAAATCAGCTTTCTGTTCGTCTGTGTAGATTTTCTCAATTCGTATCAACTTTTTCTCAAAGCAATCACGAATAAAGTGATGACGAATTTCTATGTGTTTAGTTTTAGCGTGATGTACTGGATTTTTAGTTATATTTATAGCGGCCTCATTATCAACAAAAAGAGGTGTGTTAAGAAACTGCAAACCGTAGTCGCGCATCTGTTGCTGTATCCACAAGATCTGAGAGCAGCAACTGCTAGCAGAAACATACTCCGCTTCACATGTAGATAACGCCACAGACGTTTGTTTCTTACACTGCCAGGTAACCAATCTAGGACCAAAGAACTGGCATCCTGCAGTTGTTGACTTTGAATTGACTTTGCAGCATCCGAAATCCGAATCGGAATACCCTTCGAGCGTAAAATCACCTTTTCTAGGATACCACAACCCCAATGAAGGAGTTCCTTTCAGGTAGCGCAATATCCTCTTCACAATGATCATATGTGATGCTCTCGGGTTAGACTGAAATCTTGCTGCGAGGCACGTTGGGTACATTATATCAGGACGAGAAGCAGTTAGGTACATTAAAGAACCTATCATGGAACGGTAAAACGTTTCATCAGCCCTGTCTCCGGTGAGATCTGGTGAATCCCATGATTTGTTGCAAGTGGGGTAGCAGCTGGAGTAGAACTTGACATCCCAAATTTCTCTAGAATATCATGAACGTACTTTGACTGATGAATGAAAATTCCCTCAGGAAGTTGTTCAACTTGTAATCCCAGAAAGAATTTCATCTCCCCCATTGATGACATTTCAAACTTTTGCTTCATCACTGATTCAAAATCTTTGCATAGATTTTCATTTGTCGACCCAAAGATTATATCGTCCACATAAATCTGAACTATCAGAAGATGACCATCAACGAATTTAGTGAAGAGAGTGGCATCCACTTTTCCACGAATGAACTTGTTGGCTAGTAGGTGTTGAGACAAAGTCTCGTACCAGGCTCTCGGGGCCTGATGTAAACCATACAGCGCTTTGTCCAATAAGTAGACCTTGTTTTTGTGGATTGGATCAGTAAAGCCCGGCGGCTGACCGACATAAACCTCCTCTTTAACCTTCCCATAAAGAAACGCCGATTTAACATCCAACTGATAAACTTTAAAGTTCTTCCAAGACGCAAATGCTAGGAAAATTCTGATCGCCTCTAGTCGTGCTACAGGAGCATAGACTTCAGTAAAATCAATTCCCTCCTGTTGACTAAATCCCTGAACAACGAGTCGAGCTTTGTTCCTTACGACAACTCCTCTATCGTCCCTCTTACACTTAAACACCCACTTAGTGTTAATTTTCCTATGACCATCCGGCAAATCAACTAACTTCCACACTCCCAATTTCTCAAATTGACTAAGTTCCTCCTGCATTGCATTGACCCAAGAGTCTTCAGTAAGCGCCTCTTTGTAAGTTCTTGGCTCAACCTGCGAGATAAAACAACTTAATGAGAATTCAGTTTGCAAAGGAGCAACTTTTGTATAAAAACATGTAAGCCCTTTATCAATCTGATTTCGAGTGCGAACGCCTTTCTGCAATTCTCCTATGATCAACTCCTCTGGATGATATGAAAAAGTTCGCTGCATCACTTCTCTTGGAACATCTACATTTCCTTCCAGATTAGTAACATTCTGCTCTGCATCTTGTTCACCAACTTGGTTTGTTTGACTTGAAATCTGAATTTGCTCCCCCTCAGAATCTGAATCACCATGATCAAATACTGGCATGTTTTCAGCTTCTAGATTATCATTCTGAGCCGACTGATTATCCTGAGCAACTTCATTCTGTTGGACATCATCATGTTCACCAGCATTACTTGGACCTGCTTCATCGTCATTTGAAGTTTCCCGTGGTCTCCTCGAATACTCAGCTGGGAACCTTAACTGCGACTCATATTCACGCAAAATATCCAACTCATCAAAGAAATCTTCATCATCCTCTGATTCTTCTCTCATGTCAAACGAATCCCAAAGTTTGTCATAATGATAGCGCCATGAATCACCAGGATTCTGTGGCGGCATAGTATAACCTTGACATTCAACATTTGCAGCTTCAATAATCTGCTTCTCACTTGGAACGAAGACACGTCGCAATGGATTTGAATAACCAACAAATATTCCCTCAATGCACTTCGGACCAAACTTTCCAAAAGGTTCTATAACCGTACAAGGTGACCCGAACGGTTCTAGATACTTCAAATTTGGTTTGCGATTATTGATTAGCTCAAAGCATGTTTTGTTGAACTTCTTGACAGTAAGAACCCTGTTGAGCGTATAGCATGCGGCAGAAACAGCTTCAGCCCAGAAATTAATCGGTAACTTTGAATCTGCGAGCATTGTTCTAGCCGTCTCAATTAGTGTCCGGTTTTTGCGTTCTGCGACTCCATTTTGCTGTGGAGTATACGGAGCACTAAACTCATGCAAAATACCTCTTTCATCACAAAATTCTTCCATCTTGCTGTTCTTGAATTTGGTACCATTGTCACTTCGAATTCTTTTGATACGCCTTTGGTACAAATTCTCAATTTTCCTGAACAGACCCATCAAACTATCAAATGTTTCATCTTTCGTCTTCAAGAAAGAAACCCACGAAAATCTGGAATAATCATCAGTAACGACCAAACAATAGTAATCTCCTGTAACACT
Source organism: Helianthus tuberosus (assembly GCA_030545235.1). Classification (NCBI taxonomy): domain Eukaryota; kingdom Viridiplantae; phylum Streptophyta; class Magnoliopsida; order Asterales; family Asteraceae; genus Helianthus; species Helianthus tuberosus. The sequence goes on along the minus strand of JARYGA010034632.1, from coordinate 26,988 downwards.
TTTGACATTCACAGGACCAAACAAATCCATGTGAAGTCTTTCCAGTGGTCTTGAAACTGAATTGACTTGCTTTGTAGGGTGTGACTTTTTCTTCTGCTTGCCTTTGATGCAGCTAATGCACTCCCCTTCCAGATGAAAACCTTTGATATTAACTCCCAATACCAAATCATTGTGCACCAAGTGATTCATCTTCCTTAGGTGAATATGCCCCATCTTTCGGTGCCACAATCTTGATTCTTTCTCAGTTGCTCTAGACACGAAACAATGTGCTTGACCAGTAGTTGTAGTTGCTATAGACATATCTAACACATATAAATCATTTACTCTAGGTGCCCTCATGATAATCCATTCTTCCGGTATAACAAAACCAGGTTTCAAAATCAAACATTCTTTATCAGTGAAGTGAGTAGTATACTGATTGTCACAAATCTGCGAGATACTAAGCAGATTGTTCTCCAGCTCAGTGATGTAGTTAACTCTCTCAAACGTCACAATTCCATTGGATAACGCTCCTTCACCAACAATTCTACCACCTTCATGACCAGCAAATCCCACATAACCACCATTAATGTTTCTCACATCATACAGCAATGCGGTTCTTCCTGTCATATGTCGAGATGCACCACTATCCATAATCCATCTGGATACCAATTGTGGAAGATCCTGCACAAAACAAACTACGATTTAAACAACTTCAAGAAAGATGCCGATACATGCTTCGCTAACCAGGAAGCTCCGGCAATTCAAACTGCTTAATCGAACATGGTGTCCACCCAGGCCTCATCAGCCTTAGGTGTAAACTTGACTCTCGCAATTTGAATTTTGAAATTTTCAGCCTTCAAAGGTGGAAAATTTGCATCATAATCAACCGAAATTGATTCTTCAGCCTTTTTCACTTCAGAAGTTGAAATTTTCATTTCTGTTTTTGGTTTCCAAATTTGTTCAGTTAATGCAACCCGTTTATAAAACTTGTCATTTTTAGTTACCACTTTCTTTATGGATTCATTTTTCACTTTGATGTTGTCATTTTTAACGTTTTGCTTCTCTATCACTTTCTTCTCAACATACATTGGTGCTTTACCCTTCACATTAGAGGTGGCAAAATGGATGGGTTGGATTGGATTGGTTGTTGGGTCAGGATGGGTTTGGGTTAGAATGAGTTTGGGTTAAGATGGGTAAAAGAAAGAAGAAGGTCAGAATGGGTTTGGGTAAGGATGAGTTCGGGTCAGGATGGGTTTGGGTCATGGATTGAGAATAAATCAGTAATAATAAAAACTGAAAAAAATTATAAAAAATGAAAAAAATTATAAAAAAATTAAAAAAACAAAAAATAATTAAAGAAAATTAAAAAAACGAAAAAAAAATAAAAAAAAACTAAAAAAATAATAAAAAAACGTATAACAGTGAATAAACTGATTTCAAACAAATAGACACTGATTCTGCGACTGGACAAAAACTGCAGCGAATAAACTTTTTCTTGATCCGTTACAGCTTCAACCAAATGGACAACTTCAGCAAATGCACGCCGTTTTCAGCGAATTCAGATTTTAGTATCTGCACTTGAAATCTGCGAATGGAGTTTTGGGACTGCAGCGAATAAACAAGTTCTGCAGCAACAACTGAATAAATTCTGTAGCAATGAATGAACAAATTCTGCAGCAAATAACGAACAAATTCTGCAGCAAATAACAGCGTATAATCTGATTTCTGCGGCTGAAATATTTCTGCGAAACACTTGGGAAGATGTCGTTTCATATTAGATGTTCCCGAATTGGCTAAACACTTTTCCACAACCCGTACAACTGGCCTTCTGAATTCCCCCAGGTCCAACTGGTAATTTATCAAAATAGCTCCAAACCACGGAAGAATGTTTGCCCGAACTTAATGAGCTAACTTCATCTTCGTGATCATCGTTACCCGACATATTTAATTTAATCTACAATAAAGCAAAACACGGGTATTATGACATAATCAATTAACCATCAATAATAATAAATTAAACAATGTCCACGAAAGCCCACGAAAGATAGCTACTTGACATGGGTATTACGATAAAACAACAGTTACAAAAAGCAGAACAAATATATTGAAATAAAAATGACATAATCAATGAACCATTTTCATTGGGGCAATAGGTCGAACACTTGGTAGGCATCAAGCAAAACACTCAATAATAATAAATGAAAAAAATTCTATCAAAATCAAACAAGAATACCTTCGTGTAGTCTGCCAAATCGCAAACGACAAAGAAAGCGAACAAGATTATGTGTAGTCTACCAGATCGCAAACGAAAAAGATTCTTTGTGTAGTCTACCAAATCACAAACAACAAATTCTTTTGCTGCAAGCCGTAAAAAAGTAAATGAACAAGACCAGATGCGTCGATTAACCCCAGAAAAACAAACAAGATGAAGATGAGTTGCGCAGATTAACCACGTCGTAACCCTAGAAACGAACAAGATGAGTTGCGTCGCTTAACCCATCCTGACCCATCTATCTTTTGTTCTCTACCCATCCTGACCTATCTAAATACCCCGTGTTTATTATTTAGGCCCATTTGAACGCATTGTAAATTCACATGACACCCAAATTGACCCAACTTGTTAAAATAAAAGCCCATAAAGACCCAAAATTAGATGAACGGGCTTATTTTGCCAGGTCTACTTCACATCAACCTTCTTTTGTTGAACCTTCACAGCTTCAGTCCTAGGCTTCACATATGTACACTTTCGTGCAATATGACCAACTTGTTCACATCTAAAACAAGTACGAGTATCAGCTACTCGACTCGTGCCTTCAGACTGAGCCTGCGAAGCTCTCTTCTCAAAGAACTCTTTATTTGATTTTGAAAAAATTTCATTTTCCTCATCAGAAAGTGAACTTGAACCATTCACAAACACCTTCTTTCCAGCAAACCTTCTGTTTTGAAAACTCCTTTTCTGATAACTCTTACCACCTCGATAACCACCCGACCAATTGTTTCGATTGTTATTATAAAAACGTGGTGGAACAACAGGCTTTTTGTAATAAGCTTTATCTTTCTCAAAATTCATTTGCCTTTTTGTTTGACACAAACTGTTCACTTCTGATAACTCAACTTCAACTAACTTGAAAAAATTTGTCAACTTTTTCACATTAACATTCTCAATGGGAAACTCAGAATCCGAATACAACTTATCAGATCCAGCCATCTTGTACATCACAAGACCCGGTTCATCACTTAAGTTGTTTTTGGACTTTTGTTTCTGAATGTATTTGTCTAAGAAACACCCATCCTCCTCAGAAGTGTCACAATCCGGTTTAAGCACTTTGTCTACCACACTTTTCACCACATCACTTTGGACACCCTCGTCATTGGAAGATGTGAACGTGACATCAATGTTTTCAGGAAGTTTAACTTCGCTTTCTTCCTCAATTTCCACCAAACTAGACTGCTTTTTCGTGTAGTTGTCTAAAATTGGCGGTGGAACTTTGTGAAAACCTACACCCGTTCCATCAGAAAACACATCCTCGCCATCTTTGTTTTTCCCTATAGGTTTAGGAACAATATGCTGCAAAACAAAGCTTGCCGATTTATAGCTGTTAAGCTTCAACTGGATTCGTTCATTCTCAATTTCAGCTTCTTGAACTTTAAGTTTCAGTTTAGCAATTTGATCCAGTTGTTCATTAATCGATTCTTCTTTTAATCTCAAAACAGCTCTTAGATGTTCATTTTCTTTAAATGTTTTGCCATTTCGATCATCACTATCTTTGACAATGTTTTTCAATTTCTCAAACTTTTCAGAAATTTGACGGTTTTCAAGAATTAACTTTTCATTTTCAGATTTTATTTTCTTACGTTCAGTTTTATCATTTTCAATTTGAACCGTTAATTCTTTGATCCGTTCAGTTGAAGCTCTTACACTTTTGTCACGATTGAGAATCTGATCTTCAACATTTCTAACCTTTGTTGTCAGATTCTGAATTTTCTCATTGTTAAGATACGTGACAGTGCTACAAAAATTGCATTGTTTGGTGCAATTTTTGCAGTCAGCATTCCCATCAATCTTGTTACCTGATGCATTTGTTGACACACTTTGACTGACCGATCCCTTTGACTCAGTAACAGAATTAGGATCTACCTCAAGTGCTTTAGCAGCTAGCACTTTATCAGCCATCACTCCCAAGTTCTCAGCTGTCAACTCTTGCGTAGTATCAATTAAGCCTGTATCAACCTGCTTTTCTATCTTCTCTTTCTCCTTTCTCTCTTTTTCTTTCTCTTCTTCAATCATCTTTGACGTTGGTGTTCCCCACCACTTGTGCTGCCAATATTCATCTTCTTCTTTGTACTCCTTGATGATGGCTTCGATATCTAACGTTTTGTCATCAATCGCAATGTTGCCATACCTATCAAGATAGCACTCTCTATCTGGATCCCATCTGTTTGCTCTTCTAGCTTCCAGAAATATACCAGAAAGTCTGATAATCTTGGTTTCAGCAATCATCTTCCGGTATTGATACTTCTGTTCCTCAGTACGATCATCTTTCCACTTAATGGGTTCATCATTGCTTGCCATGAATGCGTAACCCACCGCATCTTCTTCCGGTAGAACTTCCTTACTCCAATCATACCCCTCATCATCATAAATCACAGCAAGAGCTCTAGATTTCTCTCTGTTGTCTTCAACCTGCTTCAATCTAGGCGGCTCGGATTTATTCTGGTGATAAATTGCCTTCTTGTAGTAATCATCTCTGAAAGGGTTCTCCGACTCATCAGTATAAACGTTTCAGCATTCTCGTTTGAAGTGACCCTTCTGTTTACATTTGAAACAAGTCACCTTCGATTTATCGAACCCCAGCTTGGTAGAAGCACCACCAATTGTTTTTCTGCCAGTAATTTCCATGAATCTTTGTGCACGACGAACAGCACTTGCCATAGCCCAACGAATATCGATCAGTTCCATTTCCTCCGGATCAATCTGATCGTAATCTTCTTTCGTCAGATTTGTATTGCCAATCTTCCCAGCTACCAATCCTTCATACGATTCCAACACTGATGCTAGAAAGATCATCTGTTGCTTGGCCGATTCCTCATCAAAGTTCTGAGCATTCTTCAAGTCTATTGCGATGTTGCATTGAAAACGATTCTTTGCATCAGCATTTCCAGAAGATGAAGATCCACTGTGAAAACCACTATGACTTCCACTGCTTTGATCACTTTGACTTTCTTTGCCAACTGTCGACACATTTTCAGCAGAAAAAGCTGTTTTTGGAGAAGTTGCTTTTGGCATCATGCTTTTTGGATAGTATAGATCCAGATTCTGTTGATAAGATGAATTATTAACTTTGTACGTCTTCTTCAATTCCAGTTCATGACTTTCAAGTTTCTCAATCACCAAATCTGGTTTCAACGATTCAGAAGGAATAGTGTTCTTAAGCATGAGAGCATAATATCTCCACTCCATCTCGTCTGGCAACGAATCGAACAACTTGTCTACTTGCTCATCATCAGAATATCTGATATCATGTCTTGCTAATTCCAGCTTCAGATGACCGAACCTTTCAATCATTTTACACACTGACTCATTTTTAAGACAACCAAACAAATCAAACTCTTTCCTAAGAAGTTTCTTTTTATTTTTTACAATCTCTTTGCTTCCAAGACACTTCTTTTCGAGTTTTTCCCATAAGTCTTTAGAATTGGAATAATCTATCAGCGAAATGATGTCTTCACGCACCGATTGAAACAATAATGCTACACATTTTTGCTCAGCCACAAAATTTTCAATCTCTTCAGCTGATCTTAATGCTTCACCATTCTTCTTTCCTTGGGCAAAACCATTCTTCATACTCTTCCAGCTAGAAAAAGCAAATGCCATCAACCAATCTTCGAACTTTGTTGCCCACCTGCTGTAATCTTCTATAGCCATCAGCTTAGGAGGTTTGTTAAATGTTCCAAATGCGCTTTCGGACTCCCAAGCTTCCTTCTTTCTTTCTTTCGGTGGACTTTTGTTTGCATTGCTTGAAGAAGTATCGTTGTTTCCTGAACTACCCGTAAATGCATACATATCGCTGAAGGGATTCATGAAAATATCATCCATTTTGATCGTACCTGCAAAATCAATCAATCACTTAGACAAATTTTCGAGATTTTTGAAAATCAATCCACAAAATCAAACCAATCTGTGCACGTGACAGATAAGCGAACCAAACAGTGTACTAATGAGCGAATCAGAAAGTCTGTTCAAGCGAATCAAATGTTGTCCGTTCGAGCGAACCAGATGTTGTCCGTTCGAGCGAACCAGATGTTGTTCGTTCGAGCGAACCAGATGTTGTCCGTTCGAGCGAACCAGATAAAGTTCGTATGAGCGATCCAGAGAATGATCGTTCGAGCGGACCACGTAATGTCCGTTCGAGCGGTTCTGAATATGATCGTTCGAGCGGACTAGATCGTACGTAACAGCGGACCAGAAAAGCGAACCAAGAACTTGCGATGACCTAAAAAGCGAACCACAATTTTTAACTGAATTTTAGTCCGAATAACAATCTGATACTTTCAAGGATTGTACTACTCTTAATTCCGATTACAATGATATGATTTTCGTTCAATTCCGACCGCTAATTCATTCCAGATCTAAGTTTGAAAATTCTGTCCAAGAATCGATCACGTTTTTTTATAAAAATTGAATGATTTTTACGGTGTTTAAAAGTCTGATACTGTTACTGATTGTTTAACAACAAGTTTCGCTCAAAATACTTGAACTTCAAACCATTATGTCCGACAAAACTTGTTTAAACCGGAAAAATAAAAGAGAAAGTGAGTAGAAATGAGATAATAAAGCCGAATCAGCTGATGTAGTATGAGCTCCTCGTCCTGATGCTCTGATACCACTTGTTGGACCGTGTTGTGATCCTAAACGATCAATCCGAGTAGCTCATTCTCACATATAAAGGCGGAATCAAAATATGTAAGATAACAACAGCAGATCCTTTCAATTCCTATACTTTTATTGCTTTTCTACTGAAATTTTGACAAAGTTTGGCTCCAAGCACACACATACATCTTTGAGATCCTAAACCGCTCACCTATATATAATGTTTCTGGTCCGCTCGAATGACATGCCACATGAGTGGTCCAGAACTTTGACATATAAGCGATCCACACTAATACCCTATGAGCGGACCAGACTAAAACAATGACATAAAAGTGAACTAGACTCTATTTCACATAATATTTACACTTTGACCCCCTGTTGACCAATCTTGACTTCTGACTTTTTGTAGACGCAGTCAACAGACATTTCATGCATCAACAAAAGCAAGAAAACATCAGTGTGGATGGGGAATGGAAAGAACATTCGGGTTGAAGAGCTAGGCACCATGAGCTTGATGTTTCACCAGGTAAAAGCAAGACTATTTCGCAACTTCGGTCTTTCTCCAGCCTTATGTTACAATCTTCTAACTGTTGCTCAATTAATGAAGGTCAAATGTGCATTATTTCTTAACAATGAGGCATGTGTTATCACCTACAAAAGTCATACGATCAAGTGTGTAAAGTTAACATGACAACTAACATTGTTTTCCCTTAAATGTTGTTCAACGGCATGCTACAACTTTGCTGCCATGGAACCAATTCTTGGTGATCACTCGTTGTGTGTGACAACTCCCGTTTAGTTAGGTTATCATTCGTACAGTTAAATTACATGCATTATTTTATGTGAATCATATAGACGTTGTTTAGCATTAACTAGGCCATACAATGTGTTGCATGTGCATGACTAGGCACAATTATAGTATGTCCAATAGAGAATACTACCACTAACGAACACGCGAGTGCCAATTCAAGTTAAAATGATCAATAGACGAACCAAAATAACGAACAACAGTTTTATACATTATATAGAACAATAAAATCCTGAATTGATGAACGTATTGAAATCTATCAAATTCGACAATTATCTTTGGGTTATATAATACGTATGGACTATAAATATGTCTTTTTTTTATAAACAAGTTCTAGCATGAAAAACTTAATATCTAGTGCATTAAAAATAAAAAAACACTTAGCCTAATGTTATGTTAAAAATGCCCTAGACTGGTTCTATTATATATAAACTATGTCTACATTATATAAAAATGGTGGATTTATTAACACAAATCAGATTTGTGTTGTCTTACAACCTAGTCACCAAGATAAGAACAAACCAAATCAAAACCTTAAACATAAGGGAAATAGGATGGCATCTAGCATGTGACTTCTAACAACCTTATCAAATCCAGTGTACAACCATCATTACCACCACCACCACACCCCACCCCACCCCACCCATCCACCTCACCACTCTCTCCCTCTCGGCTCTCTCCCAGTTAAAGCTGATCCTAAACACCCTCACACACATAGCACACTTTCATTTCATCAAAAACTTTGTCAACGTTCATCCAAGTAATCTCTTGTTCTCTCTAAAATACCTAAGGTATTTTCTAGAGTCGTGAGGCATCTTTAAGCTTTCAATTCATGAAATATAACAACCTTCCTAGAACCCTTAACGTAACCCTAAACGTTCCTAAATATACCCCGTATGCGAGAAACGGACTCAGAATACCCTAATATTTACAAAAATCAAATAAAAAAAAAATATTAGAGTCGCTCGTGGGCCGCGACCTAGTCACCCTGGGTCTGTCGCGGGGCGTGACGGCCTAAGCTTGTCCGGCACACAATTGTGCCACGTGTCAAACATGTGGCAGGGCTACCCCCTTGACTCGGCGAAGCTATAAACACCACGTGAGCTCACGCGGGCCGCGAAGGCCGAAGCCATCTTGGTCATGGGGCGCGACAGACTAGCCGATCAGCCTATAAAAGGGGTGGTCGAGCTCATTTGTTCAGTCATTCAAAATCAAATTCTCTCTCAAGCTTTCTGATAGTTATATTATACCCGGGCTTAATACCCCTCTAAAAGAAAAGCTCTGCCTCGTTGTAAGTATTATAACCCTGTTGTTACCCTACACAATCGATTTAGGGCTCCGTAACGCATGTCCAGGCTCTGCCTAACTAAGTCGTTGGAGTTCTGTCTCGTGTTACACCCGATTGATTTAGGACTCCTTAATGCATGTCAAGGCTCTGCCTGACTCAGTCATTGGAGTTCTGTCTCGAGTTGTACGGTTAATGTGATTTGGGTTATTTTACTAACACGTGTGCATTGTTTAATTTTAATAGATAATAACCAGGAGAATCACCAGGAAGCTATAGTAGTATCACCTAAGACAACACTGTAAGTACATTCACTTTTCTCTCTAATTGAGAGTACATTTTTATGAGTCAAAATGTTTTACCAAAACCTCAAATGTTTTCAAATACAATTACAGTGATTAAGTCTTTGTAATTCTATAATTGCTGCCAGTATTATGTGGTTTGTATAGAGTACTTGATAACCTTCACAATTGGGCACGGGTATCCAATGTGTGATATGACCATAGTCACAGATCCGTCGAGTAACACGTACTGACCGAGTAATTATGTAGATATAAACATTGTAATCGCCCTTAATACTGTAATGTGTATCAACTGATGCTTTACAAAATGGAATGTACTTGCCAGTATTTCTTGCTGATAAAATATTTTTAAAACGCGTCTCAGGTAACACAATGTGAATGCCAATAAAAGCCAGCTGGAGAGCACTGAAGGCTTTAAAAAGTGGCTATAAAAGTTACCTAAATAAAAAGAAGTTTTTGTTTTCAATAGTTAGGGTTTACCCCTATAAATGTATTGTCAAATGAACTGGGGTTTTATCCCAATGAGTTGTTATAAAAAGTTTGGTGTTTAACTCTGATAAAAATATTTCCTAACTACGGTCCTGATGTATTCCGCTGCCAAATTAATAAACACCGATACCACTGATCTGGATCTCGCGGCACCCGCTCTCGGGGTAGGGGTCAGGTGTTGCGACAGAGAGTGGTATCTTGGTTTAAGCCAATGAAGTGTTCTGCTGACACAGTAGAGGAAGGAGATAGAATTCGTCAAATTGAAGAGAAGCTTATGTGGAAACATGTCGAGCACGATATACATGATTCGATGCATGATACTAAGAAAATGCTTAGATATATGTTTAATTTTGTATTTTGATAAAAAAAAATATCTATAGATACACTAAATAGATACGGATGAATAGCTACTAGTATATTTGATTCCCAGTTGTAGTATGTAACCGATGCATATATATAGAAATAGTAAAAGTCGCAATGATCGACGTTTTTGATCAAATTGTTTGTGTGATTGTGTATAAAAATTTATACTAAATTTATTCTGTGATAATTAATACTTAATAATTGTTTAAAATTCAGATGGACAACGAAGTAAATCAGGAAAACCAAAATAATGAGAATAATGGAAACCAAATGGATAACAGTGTCATCCAACATATAGTAGCACAAAGAATTATAGATGCTATGCCCTATATTATCAAGACTGTTAAAGAAGTAGAAAATAATAAATCTGCAAATGGAAGTAAACACCAACACACTGAGCCAAGTCACAGTCTGAACGATAATAACGAACCTATAATCCAAGCTCCAATTCCTAAAAGAAGAAGAACCGTCTCTTACAGTTGTTCTTATAAAGAATTCTTGGCCTGCAAACCAATAGAATTCTCAGGCAATGAAGGAGCCATTGCAACATTACGTTGGATAGAAAAGACTGAAGCAGTCATAAAAATAAGTAAATGTGCAGATGAAGATAAGATTATGTTTGCTTCTAATCTTTTCAAAAATGCAGCCTTAGAATGGTGGAATATGATTCTCCAGTCTAAGGGAAGTGACAGAGTTTATAATATGGAATGGATCAACTTTAAGGAAATGGATGAAAGAAAATTTTGTCCTCCTAATGAAAAGGAACAAATCGCCCATAAGTTCCTAAATCTTAGAATGACTGGAATAGACTGCAAAGGTTACACTACCATATTCTTCGAATATGCTAGAATAGTACCAACCTTAGCCTCACCTGAACCAGTGTTAATCTCCCGTTACGTTTGGGGATTAATTAGTGAGATTCGACACATAGTCAAGGCAGCTAGACCGCAAACCATAGAAGAAGCAGTAGAACTAGCCAATACCCTGACTGGTGAACTGGTACGCACACAAGAGGAAAACCAGAGAAAGAACCTAGCTTAAAATCTTATCCAGGAATTTCGCTACGGTAATTCCTACCGTGGTAAAGGAACAGGTTCTTCTGCACCCTACTGCACGTTTTGTAAAAAGAAGCACTCAGGAAAGTGTGTTGTGTCCTGCAACTTTTGCAAGTACCCAGGACGTAAGGAAGAAGATTATAGGAGAAAGGCTAGTGCCAGAACATGCTACAATTGTGTAGAGATTGGTCACATCAAACCGAACTGTCTGAAACTAGCTCTAGCAGCAACCAATAAGGCTAAGACAACTGAAGCACCTAAGAAAAATACCAGAGCGTTTATCAGAACATGCTACAATTGTGTAGAGATTGGTCACATCAAACCGAACTGTCTGAAACTAGCTCTAGCAGCAACCAATAAGGCTAAGACAACTGAAGCACCTAAGAAAAATACCAGAGCGTTTATTTTGACAGCTGAGGAAGACAAGATGATTCCGGATGTGATTGCTGGTACATTCTTAGTTATTAATATATTTGCCAAAGTATTATTTGACTCTGGTGCAAACCAAAGTTTTATCAATACTTCTTTCTACAAACTTTTTGACCAACCCTTAGCCAAACTTCAACAATATTGTCTGGTAGAGACAACCAACAGAGAATCCATTAAGATAAGTGAAATCTTGCAGGTAGCAAGAATAGAAATCCTGAACCATCATTTCTTTGCTAACCTTTATCTAATGAATCTGGCCGGATTCGATGTTGTATTAGGAATGGATTGGTTGGTAGCCAATCGTGCCAGTATTTTATGTGATCAAAAGACAGTGCAAGTAAGTATACCAACAGGTGAAAAGATCACAGTTAGAGGAGATAAGCCAACCATATCGACAAAGTTCATCTCTGTGATAAAAGCCGCAACTTATGAAAGAAAAAGGAGGAGTAGTATATATAATTTCCGTAATCATTAATACTAAAGGAAAAGAATTAGAAGATATTCCTGTAATATCTAAATTCTCAGACGTCTTTCCAGAAGAGTTACCCGGACTACCGCATGATAGAGAGGTTAAATTTAGGATTCACCTAATACCAGGAACGGCACCGATTGCCAAAGCATCATATCGACTAGCACCAACGGAGATGCAGGAACTGAAGAAACAATTGGACGAACTTCTTGACAAAGGTTTTATACAACCAAGTTCATCACCGTGGGGAGCATCGGTGTTGTTTGTTAAGAAGGAAGACGAATCGATGCGTATGTGCATTGATTACCGAGAATTGAACAAGGTTACGATTAAGAATCGGTACCCACTACCGAGAATTGATGATCTGTTCAATCAATTTCAAGGAGCTCGATTCTTTTCTAAGATCAATTTACATTCAGGATATCATCAACTGAAAGTACACAAAGAGGACATTCCTAAAACTGCTTTCAGAACAACGTACGGTCATTATGAATATACCGTCATGCCATTTGGTTTAACCAATACCCCAGCCGTATTTATGGACATGATGAACATGATATGTAAACCATACCTGGATAAATTCATAATTGTTTTGATAGATGATATTCTAATTTACTCTAAGAGTAAAGAGGAACATGCAGCGCATCTCCATACACTTCTAACATTGTTGAGAAAAGAGAAGCTTTATGCTAAATTCTCAAAATGTGAATTTTGGTTACAAGAAGTGTAATTCCTTAGACATCTGGTTAATCATGAAGGAATTCATGTGGATCCCACAAAGATCGAGGCAATTACTAAGTGGAAAGTCCCTGAGTCGCCAACAGAAGTAAGAAGTTTTCTTGGTCTGGGAGGATATTATAGACGGTTTATCCGAGATTTCTCTAGAATAGCCTTTTCATTAACCAAACTGACCTGCAAATCAGTTAAGTTTGAATGGGGACCAAAACAGGAAGAAGCTTTTAAGATTCTTAAGCAAAGACTAACCAACGCACCCATACTCGCATTACCAGAAGGAACTGAAGACTTTATAGTCTATTGTGATGCGTCTAAGTTAGGATATGGATGTGTGTTGATGCAACGTCAAAAAGTTATAGCCTATGCCTCTAGACAACTTAAGAAACATGAAGAGAATTACACAACCCATGATCTAGAGTTAGGAGCCATAGTTTTTGCCCTTAAGATTTGGAGACACTATTTATATGGAAATAAATTCGTTGTCTTCACCGATCATAAGAGTTTAAGGTATATTTTTGGGCAAAAAGAATTAAATATGAGACAGAGACGCTGTGTCACACCCCAACCGATGGCAGAAACATCGGGGCGTGGCACTAAGCGAAACAAATTGTCCAAGAGAATCCATAGCAACTATTAATGATAATATATTAATCCTTAACGTCCCATACCATTAACATATAAAGTAAAAAACAGTTAATACAGATATTGTTCTCAAAGACAAATAGGCTGTTCCGACAACTCAGATTTATTTAGTTTGTTTCTAGACTCCCTAGCTTGATTCGTCACAGCAAACACAACATCCTAAACACCTGTCACATACGTTAAAATAAAGTCAATACATAGAGTGTAAAGGTGAGTACAAAAGTTTAATAGCATATAGTATAGCGAAAGCGTTTACGCATAACCAGCATGTAACACGTAGAAATGTGAAGCAAGTAAGTTATCGACAATGACGTATGCAACTGACATGACTGCGAGTTGTAGAATGCGCAACACATTATCACCACTGTGACCATGTGAAGTAAAACCCTTAACAACCCCTTTCCACGATAGGTGCTGAGTCCAAACTATAGTACTATCGTTGCTAAGTTGTCAGACAACAATCACTGTGTAAACATAACATACAAGCATGCATCGAGTCACGTATAACATGCGAGAGTGGTCAGCGTTTAAAAGTGTTTGCGTCGTATGTTGATGTGATTTGATATAGGCAACGTATGTAACACCCAAAAGTGCGTTAAGCAAAAGGGTTCGAGTATACTCACAGTATATGTTTAATAAATAAACACAGTCTTGGATTGAAGGGAGCGCGTGGAGATTAGCCTGATCACAGAACGATAGCGTAAGCATTGAACGGTGCGTAAAACAGCGTTAGATGTGATAAGTGTCGGATGGTGAGTCGGACGGATGGTCATCCGGACGGATGACCATTCGAACGGATAACCATTCGAATGAGGGTGAGTGTTTGTAAATTGTTTTGAAACTTTTGAAGTTTTCGTTGTAGTATCAATCAAGTCATTCAATTGGATGGTCATCCGGACGAATGGCCATTCGATCGAATGGCTATTCGATTGAAAGCGTAATATTCCTTGAAGTTTTGTTCAAATCGTTTAAGTGTTGAGTTATTGATAAAACGACAAGTCACCTGGTCGAATAGTCATTCAATCGGATGGTCATCTGATCGGATGCCTATTCGATTGGGCGAACTGGTGTTTTGAAAACGGTGAAATTTTCTAAGTTTAAAAGTTTTGAGTTTCGATGGAGACGACATGATGAAGTGTCAATCAACGGGAAACCACACCAAGTCCAGCTCAGTCGATCGGATGGGAATCACCCCATTTGATCAGCCTAACTGTTCTTGGTGGAATTCCATGCTTAACCTGCGAGTCGGTCATCTCTTTGGTGGAAATCTGTTCTCAGACCGGTCCTCTACTAGAGAACGAGTAGAGAGCCTGAACGAGTCCAGATTCCAACGGTTCATAGTAAGAAAGTATAGAAAGTGGAAGAAAAGTATGAAAAAACTGTTGAAAATGTTTAGATCTAATTGAGATTTGTGTAAAATAATGTGGAAATCCTTTAGATTTGGACAAATCTTGATGAGATGAGATAACACAACAGTTTTCACATGAAACCGGGATGACGTCACCTTTAAGGATTCCATATCAGGTGATTTCATGGTGAAAACGTAAGATTTGATGGAGAAGATGATGAGAAAGTGTGTAGTGATGATGATTGTACAAGATTTAGGAAGAAAACTTACGAAAATAGCCTTGAATCGAGTGAAAAGTGCTTGAGAACGAGCTGGTCGGATAGGGCTGTCACATCAGTGAACAGTTGATGTGACAGGTGAGTATTTATAGGGTGAGAGAGGATAAGGCGGTGGACTAGTGGGTCGGATGGCCAGTCGATCGGATGGCCATCTGATTGGATGGTTATCCGGTCGGATGCCCATTCGATCGAGTGGTCATTTGATCCGACGGCTTATGCGAGTTGGTTTTCCGACTTTCGTTTTGTGTTTTGAGCGTTGCGTTGCGTTTAAGCGAGTAGCGAGTAAGCGTTGCGATAGCATTAAACAAGTAGTTACATAAATAACATAACACATAAAAATGCATAAAAGTAAATCAATGTTTCGAGTTTGCGATGAGATTGCGATGCGATAGTGTTTAGTATAAACAAGCGATGTTATATGCGATAAAATGCATTAAATAGTATGCGTTGTAATAGCGTTAAATGTGATAACTGCGTTTTGAATAAGCGTTGTAAATGCGTTGTAAAAACATAGTTTAAAATATTGTTTAAAATTGTTAACCAATATATCGTTTATCGAATCTCGAGAGTACAAAGCAATAATTAAGCAAGAAAAGTCAGATCTAAGTAACAACATGACTTGACCTTGACTTTGACTTTGACTTAGAAAGTCGGGTTGTTACACGCTGGATGGAAGTTCTTAGTGATTATGAATTATGATAGTGATATCCAGTATCATGCTAGGAAGGCTAACATAGTAGCTGATACTTTAAGTCGAAAGTATCATGAAAAGCCGAAACGAGTACGTTCCCTCAGATTAAATCTACAAGTAGATTTAAATGATCAAATTAGAAAGTGTAATACCCCGAACCTTAATGTACTGGTTATAAACGTATGAATTATGTAATTTATATTTCATATATTGTTAAACGAGTAAGATGATTGTGTGAAAGGTGAAATATGTTGACAAGCCTTGGCTAATATAGGAGACCGTTTAATATTAATAATTAAATATATTATTTTTTTACCTTACTCCGTTTTAATGAAACTTAGGTTAAAACGTTGATAAAAATATGCTCGTTCTAATGACATATTCGTCGTTTTATAAAACGTCATATTTTAAAAGTTATACGAGAAAAACGAGTGAAACAGCTGAATTAATATATATAAGCAAGCAAGCTAGCAGGTCAAGCAGGCAGGTAAGCACGTCAATTGTATCCCACATCGACCCAGAAAGGGTTTTGAGGTGCTTGTTTGCTTCCTTTAAATAAGAGTCTCAGTAGTTTGTTTAGGTACTGGTTTCTTTAACGGGAATGCTCTAGTATAGAGAATCCTGAGTATACGATACCCCGTTGGGTGTTGTTAGTAGTCGTTTTGGAGCGCGAGTAGGAGCAGGAGTAGGGAAACTCTACATCAACGTGTCGTAGATAGTTTTAAGGTATGCTCTTGTTTACGTTTATGTTTAGTTATTTATTATTTAATTTTAGTAGTTAATAGGAGTATTATTAGTAGTAGTAATATTATTATTAGTAGTAATGTTAGTATTATTTTTAGGTACTAGGGTTATTGTCAGGGGCGGGTATTGGGTAGCCTAGCCTTAGTTAAGCATAGACTGATCAACCATGCTTAAACAAGGCAGCACTAACTAATATCCAACCATGATAATGACTAGTTAGGTGTACTATTACCTAACCTAGGATTATGTAATTGTGTCAGGACCTTGAGACATAACCCAGTGGTACTAGCGGCGGTTAAGCAATTGCTAATCAGGTGAGTCATCATACTTGTCTTTTAAACTGTGATAGTATACTCGTCCATAACTGGTAATAATGAGAATGCTGCAGTTTGCATGTGTTAGTAGGGGTATATGGGATCCTATTATGCTTAATGAGATGTGTCACTCTGGGAAGGGTAATAAGTTGTTATACCCACAGGCACTTCGTGCTTATAAGGTCCAGCGACACACACTCATACCTATATGACGGCTGTAGGGGGACACAGCTGGAGGACCAGTATGTCTCTTGTATGGTGGTTTGTGACAAGTCAAATGTGACCTATAAGGTTCAATGAGGCCCAACCTGACTATAATGTGGTCACATGCCCATATTGTGTATGCATATAATGTAAACTGTGGTCTGTCTTTATAAAAATTGTATAGTATGAGCTCACCAGTATATATCTGACGTCGTTTTGAGTATACTTATCTTAGGTGAGACATGGGGGAAGCTATAGGAACTACTTGATAGTTGTGGAGTTTTAGAAGATCAAGGAGTTCTTAGTTGCCAAAAGTTTGTAAATAAATAAAGTGTTGTACTCACACTATTATAAGTTTTAATGAAAGTTTAGTTTATTTCCGCTATAAGTGTATCAATTGTGCATAATCACCCGGGTTACGGGGTGGGTGTTACAGTTGGTATCAGAGCTCGAGGTTTTAGCGAATTAGGTATTGCAGGAATGCCTAAGCTTTAAGCAGTAGTTCTTTAAAGATTAATAGCACACTCAGACTAGGCCAAATAACATGTTCTCAGGAAAAGTACTTGCATAGTCAATTGAGTGATGCTAGAAGAAGTAAACTATGTTATGCCCTTTTATGTGCTATATATATATATATATGTGTGTGTGTGTGTGTGTGTGACGTTATTATAATGATGTATCATACATACCGGTAACTCTTTATACTCATATTCCTATAGGAAGGAGACAATGTCTGAACACAGAGATGAACAAGGGTCTAGAAATAATCAGAATAATAGAAGGGGAGAGGAAAGTTCTTATAGGACTCGAACTCCCTCTCACAGTGTCAGATCCCGGTCTAGTACAAGCATGCGTCTAAATACTGATGATATCCACAATATAGCCGTGGAAGTGGCTAAAGTAATAACGAATGCACAAACCGTTAATGTTAATCAATCTAGAGAACGACCTGAAGAAAGCTCAGCTGCCTCCATGCCAGAACAAAGGGAAAGAATGGGCGAAAAGAAAAACACTATTGCAACCATGCCACTAGAAGGAAAAGGTGAATATTCCAAATCAAAGGAATGTACTTATAAGCACTTCATGTCCTGTAAACCTCAGTCCTTCGATGGAAGAAAGGGAGCACTAGAAGCTCAAGATTGGCTCAACAGAATGGAGTCAGTATTAGACATATGCGAGTGTGATGACCGCAACAAAGTACGGTTCGCCGTACATATGTTTGAAGCTGATGCCCTTCACTGGTGGAACATTGAGGTTCGAACATAGGGAAAAGAAAAGGTTAAGGAGATGAAGTGGGAGGAGTTTATTCATAAGTTTCTTGCTAAGTATTGTCCTCCCAGTGAGACTGAGCAACTGGAAGTGGAATTCTTTCAGTTAAAAATGGGAAATAAAACCTACCGAGAGTATGTTTCTCGTTTCAACGACATATCTCGACTGGTTTCTTATTTAGCATTGACTGAGGAACAACTTATCAATAGGTTTATTTGGGGTCTACCCTCTGAAATGAGGGTGTTTATCAAATCCAAATCCCCCAAGACTTTTGCAGAAACTGTTGAGGCTGGCGCCGTCATGGCTGCCGAGTTGATTCTACGGCAGGCTGAATCTCCCGCATCAAAAAGGAAGTGGGAAGAAAGAAAGGGGGACACCCGGAATAACAACTTTAAAAGGCCTAAAACATTTCCTCAATGTCAAATTTGCAAACGCTTTCATACGGGGGAATGTCGTTTTCCTTATCCAAATTGTAAAAAGACGGGTCATGCTCTTCAAGAATGCAAGGAAAAGAAGAAGTGTTTCGAATGTGGAGACCCTAACCTCATGAAATCCGAATGTCCCAAACTCAAAAGAAATAATAAGACACAACCAAATCAGCCAAAGGGGCGTGCATTTGTACTCACCACGGAAGAAGCCAAGACCAATATAGACGTTATCACGGGTACGTATCTCGTAAATGATGTATATGCGCATGTGTTATTTGATACTGGTGCAAATAGAAGTCTAGTGTCGGCTACCTTTAGACCTTACTTGAACCAGGCGTCCCAAAACCTAGATCATGCCCTTATAGTAGAAATGGCTGATGGAAGTCAAAGAGAGATAGTTGACATTGTTAGGAATTGTAAAATAAGCTTAAACAACCATGTTATCCCTATAGACCTAATGCCTATGGAACTTGGAGAATTCGACATAGTCATAGGAATGGACTGGTTGACACCATATCATGCGGAAGTTATATGTGACAAAAGGATCGTCCGACTCCGATTACCCAACGGCAAACAGCTAACTGTATCGGGAGACCGCACTGACAAGACTAAGGACCTCATCACGATAGCACAAGCACATAAATGCCTAAGGAAAGGGTATATTGCCTTTTTAGCATATGTCGTAAACACTACAGAAAAGCAGAAGGTCAAGGACATGCCAGTAGTACGAGAATACCTCGAAGTGTTTCCCGATGAGCTCCCGGGACTACCATCGGATAGACAGGTTGAGTTTCGCATTGACCTAGTTCCCGGTACATCACCGATTGCTAAGTCGCCGTATAGACTAGCCCCGACAGAAATGCAAGAACTCAAGAAGCAACTACAAGAGTTGCTTGACAAGGGCTTTATCCAACGTAGTTTGTCGCCATGGGGAGCACCCATCTTGTTTGTCAAGAAGAAAGATGGGACGATGCGCATGTGCATCGATTATAAAGACTTGAATAATGCCACTATAAAGAATAAATACCCTTTACCCAGGATCGATGACTTATTTGATCAATTACAAGGGGCAAGCTATTTTTCTAAAATAGACTTGAGGTCTGGATACCACCAAGTGGAAGTTACACTAGAAGACATACCTAAGACTGCCTTCAGGACTAGGTATGGTCATTATGAATTTTTGGTAATGCCATTTGGATTAACCGACGCACCAGCAGTGTTCATGGACCTCATGAACAGGGTTTGTAAACCTTACCTCGATAAGTTTGTGATCGTTTTCATTGACGATATCCTTATCTATTCTAAGAATGAGGCAGAACATGAACAACACGTGAGAGCAGTCCTTGAATTGTTCAAGAAAGAAAAACTCTATGCAAAGTTCTCTAAGTGTGAATTTTGGTTACATGAGGTGTAATTCCTAGGCTACATGATAAATTAGCATGGAATACAAGTTGACCCTGCAAAGATCGAGGCCATCAAGAAATGGGAAGTACCGAAGAATCCCACTGAAATCAGAAGATTTCTGGGGTTAGCAAGATACTATAGAAGGTTTATTCAAGACTTCTCAAAGATTGCAACACCATTAACCACACTAACCCAGAAAGCCTCTAAGTTTAATTGGGGACCTAAACAAGAAGAAGCCTTTAACACGTTAAAGCATAAGTTATGTAGTGCCCCAATACTGTCACTTCCTGAAGGAACGAAAGATTTTGCCGTCTACTGTGATGCATCTCACTATGGTATGGGATGTGTACTCATGCAAAGAGGCAAAATGATTGCCTACGCCTTTAGGCAGTTGAAGATTCATGAATGGAACTACACAACCCGTGATTTGGAACTTGGTGCCATAGTGTTTGCATTGAAATTTTGGAGGCACTATCTTTACGGTACAAAGTGCACTATCTATAGTGACCATAAAAGTTTAAAACATATATTTGAGCAGAAGGAGCTCAATATGCGTCAGAGACGATGGATGGAGTTATTAAGTGATTACGACTGTGAGATCCAATACCATCTAGGTAAGGCAAACATAATAGCAGATGCTCTAAGTAGAAAAGAGAAACCTCAACCAATAAGAATTCGCGCAACCAGAATAGAGGTTAAAAACTAGTCTCTTAGATCAAGTTAAGAATATACAACAAGAAGCCTTAAAAGAGAATCATATTGTAAAAGAAAGAATGATTGGGAGACTGAAGCTACTGACAATGGGAATGATAATATCCTTAGGTTCAACAATAGGATATGGGTTCCTAATTTTGGAGGACTACATGATACAATCTTAGAGGAAGCTCATAAGTCTAAGTATTCAGTGACAAGATGTATAAGGATTTAAGGAGAGATTATTGGTGGCCGGGAATGAAGCGATCTATTGCCCATTATGTGGAAAAGTGCCTTACATGCCTTAAGGTGAAGGCAGAACCTCAAAAACCCTCTGGATACTTGCAACAACCAGAGATTCAAGTATGGAAATGGGAGAAAATCACCATGGATTTTATCACGAAGCTCCCAAGGTCAAGTCACGATTATGATACTATTTGGGTAATAGTGGACAGACTGACCAAGTCTGCACACTTCGTATCAATTCGTGAGGACTATAAGATGAACAAGCTAGCTCAAATTTACATCAAAGAAATAGTCTCACGACATGGGGTGCCTGTATCGATCCTATCAGACAGAGATAGTCGTTTCACATCTAAATTCTGGCAAAGTTTCCAACAAGAGTTGGGAACTAAGCTTAATCTAAGCACTGCATAATTGATTTTGGTGGAAGTTGGGACACTCATCTACCACTCATAGAATTCGCCTACAATAATAGCTATCACGCCAACATCAAAGCTGCACCTTATGAAGATTTATACAGACGAAGGTGCCGAACTCCTATCTGTTGGACGGAAGTAGGGGAAAGTTAACTATGAGGACCAGAAATCATTGTGGAGACCACAGAAAAGATCCAACAATTAAAGAAAGGATGAAAAGTGCTCACGATCGACAAAAGAGTTATGCAGATCAGAGGCGTAAACCCCTAGAGTTCCAACTAGGGGATCAAGTAATGCTTAAGGTTTCACCTCTGAAAGGAGTGATTCGGTTTGGAAAGAAGGGAAAGTTGAAACCCCGATACATTGGGCCATTTGAAGTAACAAGCAAAGTAGGACCAGTGGCTTATCGGCTAAAACTTCCTGAACAGCTGGCAGGAATACATAATACTTTTTATGTATCAAATTTAAGGAAGTGCCTAGTGGACGAAGCCCAACGAATACCCTTGGAAGACGTACAGGTTGACGAAAAACTCAACTTCATTGAAGAACCACTACAAATCGAAGATAGGAAGGTTAAAAAGTAACGCAAGAAGGAAATCCCGTTAGTCAAAGTCAAGTGGAACGCACGTCATGGACCCAACTTTACATGGGAATTAGAAAACATAATGAAAGATAAGTACCCATCTTTTTAAGTGATGACAAATTTCGAGGACGAAATTTTTGTAAGGAGGGAAGGATGTAATACCTCGAACCTTAATGTACTGGTTATAAACGTATGAATTATGTAGTTTATATTTCATATATTGTTAAACGAGTAAGATGATTGTGTGAAAGGTGAAATATCATGACAATCCTTGGCTAATATAGGAGACAGTTTAATATTAATAATTAAATATATTATTTTTTTACCTTACTCCGTTTTTAATGAAACTTAGGTTAAAACGTAGATAAAAATATGCTCGTTCTAATAACATATTTGTCGTTTTATAAAACGTCATATTTTAAAAGTTATACAAGAAAAACGAGTGAAGCAGATGACTTAATGTATATAAGCAAGCAAGCTAGCAGGTCAAGCAGGCAGGTAAGCACGTCAATTGTATCCCACATCGACCCAGAAAGGGTTTTGAGGTGTTTGCTTGCTTCCTTTAAATAAGAGTCTCAGTAGTTTGTTTAGGTACCAGTTTCTTTAACGGGGATGCTCTAGTATAGAGAATCCTGAGTATACGATACCCCGTTGGGTGTTGTTAGTAGTCGTTTTTGGAGCGCGAGTAGGAGCAGGAGTAGGGAAACTATACATCAACGTGTCGTAGATAGTTTTAAGGTATGCTCTCGTTTACGTTTATGTTTAGTTATTTATCATTTAATTTTAGTAGTTAATAGGAGTATTATTATTAGTAGTAATATTATTAGTAGTAGTAATGTTAGTATTATTTTTAGGTACTAGGGTTCTTGTCAGGGGTGGGTATTGGGTAGCCTAGCCTTAGTTAAGCATAGACTGATCAACCATGCTTAAACAAGGCAGCACTAACTAATATCCAACCATGATAATGACTAGTTAGGTGTACTATTACCTAACCTAGGATTATGTAATTGTGTCAGGACCTTGAGACATAACCCAGTGGTACTAGCGGCGGTTAAGCAATTGCTAATCAGGTGAGTCATCATACTTGTCTTTTAAACTGTGATAGTATACTCGTCCATAACTGGTAATAATGAGAATGCTGTAGTATGCATGTGTCAGTAGGGGTATATGGGATCCTATTATGCTTAATGAGGTGTGTCACTCTGGGAAGGGTAATAAGGTGTTATACCCACAGGCACTTCGTGCTTATAAGGTCCAGCGACACACACTCATACCTATATGAAGGCCGTAGGGGGACATAGCTGGATGACCAGTATGTCTCTTGTACGGTGGTTTGTGACAACTCAAATGTGACCTATAAGGTTCAATGAGGCCCAACCTGACTATAATGTGGTCACATGCCCATATTGTGTATGCATATATGTTGGGATTGAACCCTACCAGAGGAACATATAATTAAAGCCAAAACCGGATCACAACAGTGGATTCACAATAAGCAGCTGTTTACATTAGACTTTCCCCTTGAAAGTGATTATAACAACTGATGGTCCTCTATCCACTGTCCGTATACTACTGCTGCTACCCTTTAAACTGCTGATATAGCCCTGAAGAAGTAAACACTGCTGGTTCAATTTACTGATGACAAAGCACTGCCCACTCAAGGACTGATCAACTTTGAGGAAAGCACTGATAGAAGAAGATAGCAGTTGTTTAGTGTATTACTTGTCTTATGTAAAATCAGTGGTTAAGATTAGCAGTGTTTGTATAGGAACAGTGGTTACAGGTTGTTAGGCTGTTAGACGCCCCTTTCATGGTGACGTCAGCTGAGATGCCTCAGTGGTTTGGTTTGCCTATAAATGGAGCAGTACTCTGTACTGTTACATTTGATTGACTGAGCGAGTTCTTCTCCTCTAGTCCAATCCTTTCATCTTTTGTGCAATCAACCATGGAGTATCAGGCTGAGGGGGAGTTTAATTTGTAAGCTTGCTTTGTAATCTTTTGATTTGCTTTGTAACCTTTCGATTGATGAAAAGCATGTGTTTATCAAAACTATCTTCTTCTTTGATTGTGTTTACAAAGTTTGTGTTCATTTCCGCTACATAACTCATTGAATCATGTTTATTAATTGTTCATTTATTACAAACAAACACAATCATGAGAGCCTCCGATCTTAACAATTGGTATCAGAGCTTGGACAGTCAAATTCGATCTAACAGTCAATTTGACATAACAGTTCAGCTAAAAAATTATTGATACTAAGGTTGATTGTATTTAGTTGAAAAACAGAGTAATGAGAAATCAAGTTCAAAGTGACTACTCAAAAGCTCTGTAAAATAACCAAGATGTCATAGGACACACAAACTTTATATAACAAGTGATGTCATACATAAACCACCTATAGTTTTCAGATCTGAAAATATGTCTGATAACTATGGTAGATTTATTTACGAAAATTGATTTTAATTGTTGTTATGAAGTTTTTGTTGTTTC
Source organism: Helianthus tuberosus (assembly GCA_030545235.1). Lineage (NCBI taxonomy): Eukaryota > Viridiplantae > Streptophyta > Magnoliopsida > Asterales > Asteraceae > Helianthus > Helianthus tuberosus. Next base: position 2,453 of record JARYGA010034632.1, on the reverse strand, counting down.
CATCATGTTTGCTACTAAGGTGTGAACCTCATGTCAACAAAAATCTATGTTCGGATAAAAACACTAGTGTTTTTGTTTACATAAAAAGAGGGAAATTAAAACCTTAGTCATTTAGATCTTATGTATTGAAAAACAGGTTGAGAATCATTCAAAAGGACCAAAATCAATTATGTTAAGAATACATTAAGAAAATCAGCAGTCAAAAATATCCAGATCATGGGTAATGTGAAATTTGGCATAAGCATGTGCAGAAATGACCAAATCTCTCAAAACATTGCTACAAAATGATTTTGGTTTAAGTACTCCTTCAATAAAAACCTCCCAATGAGTAATTCAGTACTCATGAATGGGAAGGGTAAAAAAAGGAAGAAGAAAAATCACAAAACCTCAAAAGTGTGTTTATCTCAAGACTTTTGAAGTCAAAAGAAAAGAGCATAAATACAAAACACTTGAGAGTCCAAAATTGGGTTAACTATGGTTATCATGCAACTGTGTGCATTCATTGGTTCAGAGAACCTCAGGTAACAATGGTATCAACAGTGATTAAACTTAAAAGAGGACTAGACAAGTTTTGCAGAATCATCACATGGTAACAAACAAATGTGAACATGTCTCTTTATTTTTGCAATCAATTGACAAGGAAATGGTCCCAAACAGTGGTTATTACAATGTATTTCAAATCATTGAACATATTCTTAAAACTTGAGAATGATGTGATCATGAGTTTAATTGGAAAATATACCAAATTCCTTTTATGATGCTGTTTTCAGAAAAACCCTTAATTATTTTTCTTAAAATGGTTTTTCTCAATAAAACAGGAGATATTATTCTTTATTTTTCATTAGAATGATATATTTTGTACTTTTACTTGTTTTTGATAGTAAAAGTTTCAATCTCCTGTCAGGATATAAAACCTTTATTTTCGTTGGTGATATTATCCTTAAAAACAGATCAAAAGGAAATGGTACAAGTGTCAAGGTCATGTCAAACTCAAGTTTGTTTTTAACACTGATTAAAAGATTGATTGCCAACAGACCCTAAAATACTTGGGTACTCATGTTCTAATTAAAATATTATGACACAAAATGAGTAGCCTTAGTAAAAGGGTTTTAGTCATCTGGGATACTAAACCACTGTCAGGGACCTATAAAAGTTTCAAAATGTGTAATCGACATGTGGCAAAACCTTGAATGCAAATTCTCATAAAAGCTGCTGATATGTTGAACTTGACAATTTGTATCTAAAATGTATTTTGTTAAGGATAGCAATCATGCAGACATTTCAGAATCAACATCAACAGATGTTAGAAATGATATTGTGATTTCACAAGATAAAATCATTCCTTTCATCAGAACAGCGGATGCTCAAAATACGTGTCAAAAGCTTATCCACTGATGCACCAACAGTTGATGACATACTAGCCTTTCAATTTCTTACCATTACCTTCACCTAACCACTGTTTTATTCAAACATCTGCTACCTAAATACTGTCCACTGCTGAAAGTCAACCCCTGATCTTTCATTTTATTGGCAAGCACTGATGCTCAAAATCAGTGTCTTATCCATTGATATGCTATCCACTGATAGTAAAAACCACCCACTGCTCTCATATTGTTACCGTTGTAACCACTGATACTCGTTTCATCAGTGGCTCTCAAAACAACTGTCCTCCATAAAACATCTCTTCATCAGCGGTTGACACGTGGTCAGTTTTTAGCCTTCAGATCTTTGTAACCGCTGCCACATCAGCGTTTATTCTTTTCCCTAAATAAAACCCTGATCAAAACCCCAAACAGGGTTTTACACTGTCGAATTGAATTCAAAAAAAAATTATCTTCTCAAAGCAGTTTTTGACCTTCCTTTACAAATCATTCTTCGCGTTTCTTCATCAAAATGAAGAAATCAAAATCAAAATCAAAGTCAAAATCATCATCATCTTCCAAAGAGGTCGCTCAAACGGCCGCTGAACCCATTGAAATCCCTTACAAATCCCCTCACAACTACTTGGGTCTACTCACAAAACCTACCAACAACCACACCTTCGATTCCATCATCGACATCCTGACTGCATCAAAGTATAAAACTTTGCTAACAGCAGATGCTCCAATCTACCAACAAACCCAGAGAGAGTTTTGGAAAAATGCTACGCTTGAAAAACAAGACGATAAAGTCATAGCCATCAACTCTTCCATACAGGGTAAAGCGATTTAAATTACTTCACAATCCATTTCAGAAGTCTTTAAACTCGATGATCAGCAAGGTAAAACTTCTTTTCTTAAAAACGAGTTGAAAACTGATTTTCTGAAAACGGGGTATGCAGAACAAACAAAAAGAGATACCTTACAAAAAGGTTTCTTTCCTTCTGCACCTAGGTTTTTATTCCACACACTTTTGATGTGTGTTTCAAATAAAACAACTGCTTTTAACGAAATACCATTGAAGATCCAATGTCT
>JARYGA010034631.1:0-30114 GCA_030545235.1 Helianthus tuberosus | reverse complement strand
AGTCGTCTCGGGATCCAAGATTGATCGTAAGAGTTCTTGACAATCAAGGCCATGTTTGCCTAAGTCTCTTACATCACTTGGTGAAGACAAGTGTCTAGTGTAATACTTTTTATTTCTAATCTTTTCGCACTTTTTATTTGGTTTTGTATTAATGACTTTAATAACTAGTTTCTTATGTTGAAGGTGATTCTTCCTTATCGTTTGTCCGTGGTGTCTTGACATTATTTTACTGTCTATATAAAATAAAAGATTTTCACCATTCATATCTCCACGGTCTATATGGATGTATGTTGGCTACCTGGTCGGGGGTTAAGGGAACGGTTTGGTAAGAATCTTGCCATTGTTCAGCGTTTAGAGGTCCTGCAATGGACCTGGGTCAAATTTAGTAGGACCTCCTTCAATACTTAACGGTATTGGATGGCGGGGGTCCAAACTCTTTGATCCCCTCATAAGTTAAACTACTATTAATACTATAACTCGGCTATTTAGGACTGTATCCCTGCTGACTCAGACTACTTAGTCGAGGGTAACGTCACCTCCAAAAGAGGGGCCTACCATAATTTGCATTAATAACTTAATTAATTATCTTTCAATAATCCGACCCTTTAGGATTGTATCTTTGCTGACTCAAACTACTGGGTTGAGGGTAACGTCACCTTCAAAAGAGGGGCCTACTACAATAACTAAGATAATCTCTTAAATAAGTGCAGAAGTGCGGAAATAATTAAAGGTTACACTATACACGAGTCGGAACCAAGTGATTCATCTTGTCTATCTGTTTTTTTTTCTTTTATTTTTATTTTTTAGCATTTTAATTAGTTTTTATTTTTCTTAGCTTAAAACATTTTTTCTAAACTTTTTGATTTGATTAGACGTTGAGGATAAACCGGTACTAAAAGCTCTTGTGTCCTTGGACGACCTCGGTATCTTACCAACACTATACTACGCCCACGATGGGTGCACTTGCCCATATGTTTGTTTAGTGTTAGTAAATATCGTGTTTTATAAATTTAAAACTTGGCTAAAAAAAGTGTTAAAGGGCTTAAAATATACATCTAATATATATAACACTTCACACGCATCAAGTTTTTGGTGCCGTTGCCGGGGACACAAGGATTTTAAGAAAGTTAGGAATCAACGGCCTAATCGTTTTTTCTTATTTTTCATTTTGTTTAGGATTTTTCTTAATTTTTCAGCTTCTGCAGAACTCAGCACGGGCCGTGCCCGCTGAACACGCCACGTGCCCAATCATTGGAACTGGCAATCCTGTTTTAAGTCTGACAGTAGCTGAACACGGGGCCGTGCCCACTCAACACGCCCCCGTGCCCAAGATTCAGTTACTGAAAACAGAACCGTAAGATCCCGACGGTTGGTAATTTCTGACACAAACATGAGTGATACTGATACTTTTTACTTTCGGCACTCTTACGGTACTACGTGGTGTCAATTATGTGGTGGTAACCATAAGGAATTAGAATGTTATTTTCTAAATTATAAGCCCCACTATATAGACCCATCATTTCCTTGTATCCTTAAGAGGGGCGAAAGTAAAAATAATCCCTATCTCTCCCTCGAATGCTCCCAACCGGATTTTCTAGGAGAAATGCTTCTCGAGGAATTATTTCAATTAGAAGATCTAATTCTTAATTGGTTAAAAGAACTTAGGAAAGATTTCAATGATCTTTTCCAAGACAATAGCCAAGAAGAAGGGTTGGAACCGCATTCAAACAACTTCGTTGTTTCCAACGATACTTCTAACAAGAGCGATAGTCGTCCCTGTGTCGATTGTGCCTGTGTCGATTGTGCCATGAAGGACTCCCCATTGACTTAGTTCGATGCATACATAGACCTGAGCGATTCGACATACACCTTCTTTAACAAGAGCCCGGAAAAGGGTTGGACTTGTCCACCTACATATAGCATAGGAATCACCCTCACCGACAACCTCTTGCGTTCTCGTCTTAATCTTGAGCAATTAAGGTATCTTAGGCACTTTGGGGTTGTTCCATCCAGTAAGGAACCGCCCGATACGGAAAAGTTCCTTAAAAATAGACACACTTCATAAAACAGCCTTCCGACACGGGGCTGTGCCCAGGTCAACACGCCCCCGTGTCCACCGAAAGATTCCCTTCTGACTTTTGTCAGAATACGGACAAAACGTGTCAGGATCTTGCCTGCACACGGGGCCGTGTCCAGCCGACACTGGGCCGTGTCCAGCATGCTGTCGTTTTCTATAAATGCAGCCAAGAATCCTGCACATTTGGACCATCCAGGGACAGAGATTTGAAAGGATTTTCTAACTTACCATCCTAGGTATGTTCTAAAAGAAGGTTCTAAGAAACATCTTGTCCTTTCCTCATATATCTATTACCTTCTTCTTCACCTTTCTTGCAACAACACCTCCATTGAAGCTTGATTTCAAGCTTCATTGTGATGATTGTTGAGTTTTTATTCAAGGAATCTTGTTAAAAATAAGTTACACAACATTGTTTTAAATTATTTTTGTTCAAAAACACTTCATAAGTTGAGAAAATAATTTAAAACTCCAAGATTCCTTGTTTTAAAAATCTGCAGAAAGTTGAACACGGGGCCGTGCTCAGTGAGCACGGGGCCGTGTCCGTGGTACTGTTTCATTAAAACAAACTATTTTTGGTATGTTTTCGTAGAATGTCTAGCCAAAAACAGTGGAACCTCTTCTGCGCACTCAAGGAACAGTCGACGGGAAAGGAGACCATCGATTGAAGCAACTCTCGTAAGATACGTAATGGCGCTACGTGAAGCCCTAGACGAGATGAATTCGGTGGAGGAGGTCCTCATAGACCGTATAAATTACCTCTCGGTGGGGTTGGAAAACAGTTTTCGAGAAATAAACCTCTTGCACCAGAGGTTAAACATTCTTGTAACACCTCCCATGGAACCAATCCTCCCTCAAGAGGATTGGAACCTAGCACTTGGAATCCAAAATCCTACCGGTTGGGACGACATTCCGGCGGAACCTCCTCTTGAAGAACTCCAAGAAATCCCGGTGGAAGTTGCACCTCCTCAAACCAATGCTCATGAGCCCGCTTTTCTTCTCCCTAGGGAGATCGAAGAGTGGCTCGCCGACGTGTGAGGAACCCATACCCGGAGAAAGAAGTTTGTCAAGCCACTTTTAACCGAGAGATCTATCTTTTCGGAAATTTTGCTAGTAGAATAAATAGTAGGCTAGAACTTCTTGGATTGAGATTTCTTGTGTTTCTTTGACCTAACTATCTAATATTTTAATTTTAGGACTATTATGTAATTCTCTCTATGACTCAATAAATGATGGTTTTAGTTAATTTGGTGTTTGGATAGCGTTGAAAGGAATAAAACACACTTGAGATGGCAAAAGATACAAGGGAAGCTTAAACCAGCACCCCATGCAGGAAAACAGGACCGTCCGAAAAAATTCTTCGTTTACAGTAAGTTCGGCACGGGCCGTGTCCGCCCAACACGGCCCCGTGCTGCACAGTCTGCAGAAATACCCAGTTCAGGTAAACTGGACACGGGCCGTGCTCACCCAACACGCCCCCGTGTCCAGGCTTCTGTTTCTCTTGATTTAATTTTGTTACTGGCATTTGAACACGGGGCCGTGCCCGGACAACACGGGGCCGTGTTCAGCGCCCAGTAACACAAAATTTTTGCTTTTTCACACCTTTTACACATTCAATCAACCTAAAAACTTATTTTTGGGACACATTGAGGACAATATGTAATTTAAGTGTGGGGGGATGCTAAAACCTTGAATCTTGCAAGTCCTAAATACAAGCCTTACACAAAACTCTATTGGAACCGCTAATCACCCCAAGTTTTTTTCAAAAAAAAAAATCATTTTTTTTACTTGTCTAGGTTTAACTCGGGAATTTCAAGTTCTAAAAAAAGGTTATATTTTTACGAATTTACAACCGATAGCGTCGTGATAAAAAGAACCAACATAAGAAAATTATGAAAAGGTATGACAAGCTTAGTTAAAATTTAATAATATATACTTGATCACATAAAAACCCATTCCCACAAAAGTGAGTTTTGAGCCTTTATTGAGCATACAAATATATATCTTTAAACTAAATGCTCATTTTTCGTTTCTTGTGTGAATAGCCGCTTGGATCTTACGACTCTAGAACTTGCCACGACAATACATTCCCGGTCCTTACCAACTTAAACCCGAGTAAGTAAATGATGGAGGCATTAGGACTAACCCTTTTTATTTCTACACCATTAATTTTTCTTTTTTTTACCACCTACCCAAAAATCCCCCTAGTTAGCCCCTTTGAGCCTAAACCTTTTCATTTCATAACCCAAACAAACACCATTTTTACCCACCAAAACCTTTTTCATTTTTAACCCTTTGTTTTAGTAACTAGCTCGGTTTCTCATATGACTTTCAAAATATATATATATATATAGTTGATTATGAAGCAAAAGCAAATAAACAAACAAGTTTTTCAAAACCGATACTTGTTACGCTTTTCGCCCTTTTTCTACTAACCACTAACTACTAACCCAACCACCTACCTTTAACCCAAGCCTAACCCTTCACCCAAAAAGTCCTCTTGATATTTACAAAGGTATATAAGTTAAAAAGGAGGAGGATTGATTGCTTGGCAAGCCTATGGTAGGAGTAAGTTCCATGCCGCTCTCGAGTGATCCACAAAAATACATTTTCGGCCGAGTGTTGAGTGATCCCCGTGAGGTATGTGAACTTGTATATAAATAGAATTTTACAAAGGCATGTTATGCCCTAATAAGTAATTTATCTTATGAAAAGTTTTAAATAAATCATGACGAATAAGATTGTAAATAAATAAAAATAAAACTAAATAAATAATCTTGGAGATCCCGACACTCTATGACAAGCCCAAAAACCTTCTTTTCTACCCATTCCATTTGGGAGTGTAAATAGCCACATATTAAAGAGTTTTGCTTGAGGACAAGTAAAGATTCAAGTGTGGGGGTATTTGATGTGTGCAAAATGCAACAAATAAATTACATCAATTGTGGCATAAAACTAACCATTTTTTTAGTACTAATGTTGGAAAAAGTGTTCTTTTGTCTTCCTTTTGTATTTTCAGGATTAAATGAGCTCAAATTAACAAAAGAAGCAAAAAGACATCAAAATCTAACATAAATACAAGAAAAGGAACAAGACGTGACATGCCCGACCCCACGACAGCATCTTCCCAAGCAAAACAAGAAGACAGAAGACTGAACACGCCCCGTGCTCAGCCAGCACGGGGCGTGCCCAAGTGTCAGCAGAAAAGACAAAGTGGTAGAAGCTTCTATTGCCCACCACGGGGCCGTGCTCAGCGGACACGGGGCCGTGGTCAACTATAAGATTCCCAGGCAAATCTTCATAGTACAAAGATTCTTCTGCACACGGGGTCGTGCTCAGCGGACACGGGGGCGTGGTCAACTAATAAGACAAACTGCATTAAATGAAGAAAGAGAAGGATGTGGACACGGGGCCGTGCCCGAGCTTCTGTTCAGCCTATAAATAGGAGTGCTTGGCTCAACCTCAAACCATCCCTTGGCACACCACCTCTCTCACACTTCACCCACCACCCACCACCACCATAACACCATCATCCACCACCATCATCCATTGTCCATCATAGAGTGTGTGAGTCATCTCGGGATCCAAGATTGACCGTAAGAGTTCTTGACAATCAAGGCCATGTTTGCCTAAGTCTCTTACATCACTTGGTGAAGACAAGTGTCTAGTGTAATACTTTTTATTTCTAATCTTTTCGCACTTTTTATTTGGTTTTGTATTAATGACTTTAATAACTAGTTTCTTATGTTGAAGGTGATTCTTCCTTATTTTTTGTCCGTGGTGTCTTGACATTATTTTACTGTCTATATAAAATAAAAGATTTTCACCATTCATATCTCCACGGTCTATATGGAGGTATGTTGGCTACCTGGTCGGGGGTTAAGGGAACGGTTTGGTAAGAATCTTGCCATTGTTCAGCATTTAGAGGTCCTGCAATGGACCTGGGTCAAATTTAGTAGGACCTCCTTCAATACTTAACGGTATTGGATGAAGGGGGTCCAAACTCTTTGATCCCCTCATAAGTTAAACTACTATTAATACTATAACCCGGCTATTTAGGACTGTATCCCTGCTGACTCAGACTACTTAGTCGAGGGTAACGTCACCTCCAAAAGAGGGGCCTACCATAATTTGCATTAATAACTTAATTAATTATCTTTCAATAATCCGACCATTTAGGATTGTATCTTTGCTGACTCAAACTACTGGGTTGAGGGTAACGTCACCTTCAAAAGAGGGGCCTACTACAATAACTAAGATAATCTCTTAAATAAGTGCAAAAGTGCGGAAATAATTAAACGTTACACTATACACGAGTCGGAACCAAGTGATTCATCTTGTCTATCTGCTTTTTTTTTCTTTTTTTTATTTTTCAGCATTTTAATTAGTTTTTATTTTTCTTAGCTTAAAACATTTTTTCTAAACTTTTTGATTTGATTAGACGTTGAGGATAAACCGGTACTAAAAGCTCTTATGTCCTTGGACGACCTCGGTATCTTACCAACACTATACTACGCCCACGATGGGTGCACTTGCCCATATGTGTGTTTAGTGTTAGTAAATATCGTGTTTTATAAATTTAAAACTTGGCTAAAAAAAGTGTTAAAGGGCTTAAAATATACACCTAATATATATAACACTTAACACGCATCACTTCCGTGTTTCTACCAATTTGACTAGCAAAGGCTTTGTCAACAAGACGTTGGTAGGTTGCACCCGCGTTTTTAAGGCCAAAAGGCATCTTTTGGTAGCAAAAGATACCTTTATCCGTGTGAAAAGAGGTCTTTTCTTCATCTTCTTCTTTCATAAGGATTTGATGGTAACGCTTATAGGCGTTAAGAAAACACTTGAAAGGGTAACTAGTGAGAGAATCAACCTTTAGGTCAATTTCTGGTAATGGGTAACAATCTTTGGGACAAGCCTTGTTCAAATCCTTGAAGTCGATGCACATTCTCTAAGAAATATCGAGTTTTCGAACCATGACTGGGTTAGCAACCCAGGACTGATACTTTACTTCTCGGAGAATTTCAGCTGATACAAGCTTTTCAACCTCTTGGGACGCAGCCAAGCTTCTTTCGGGTGCTAGACTTCGCTTCTTTTGGACGACAGGTTTGACATCGGGTGGTATCCTCAGCTCGTGTTCAGTAATGCTTTGAGAGATACCCGTCATATCTTCTGGGCACCAAGCAAAGACATTTCTATAATGTACTAGCAGCTTTTCAAGATATGAGAGAGTTTCCTATGAAAGGCTTGGATTAACCCTTATCCATTGCTCAGGATAGATACTTGGGGTTTATGATCAGCCCTTGCTTGTCTTCTTCACATTTGGAACTTTCCCCTTCGACCATGTAAGCCTCTTGAGTAGGTTGAAGGGTTGCAATCCCTCTCCCGGTGGGAAACTTGACTGTGCCATGACCAACAGAAACCGCCATGTAGAATGCACACTGCCCTGGCCTTCCTATGATGACATCATAGTTTGAAGGTATATTGGTAACCACAAAAGTGAGAGGTTGGACTCTCTCCATCTTGCCTTCGCTGAAACGGACATCAAGGGTTAGTTGCCCTAAAGGCTTGAGGGGTATGTCAGCAATACCTTTTATGGAGGTTCCAGAGGGTTGAAGCTTCAAACATTCCTCATTGCTTAAACGGTTGAAGAACTTCTCAAACATAATTTCAGTGGCTGCACCAGTGTCAATGTATGCTCTGCTTGTCTTTAATGTACCCACAACTGCTTCAACCACAAGGGGGTTTGAGAGTGGGTCCCTTTCTGTTGGAGGGAAGCAGACACACTGAAGCTCCCAAGCTTCTAACCGCTGTCGTTTGTGGGGAACCCTTCCATCAAAATCCACCATGTTAACTTCCTTGCCCTTTCCTTTAGCCATCTTATCCCTTACCCCCTTCACTAAGTGGGCAAGCTCCCCGGACTTGACGGCCTCTTCAATCCACTTTTTGAGTTGAAAGCAATCATTAGTATGGTGGCCCTTCTCTTCATGAAATTCGCAAAATTGGGTGGAATTTTCATTCCTTTTGCTTTTAAGGAGAGGTCTGGGAGGTCGGAAGCTCTGTTTCACTTCCTCTGTAGCGAGAATCTCTTAAGGGGTCTTGGTGAGGGGTGTGAAGTTCATGGCCTTCTCCCTGCATGGAGGGTTCTGGCCTTCAGACCTTCATTGCTCTGAACCCCTTTGGCGTCTGTCATAAGAATGGAAGTTTCCCTTTTTTCTAGCGGGACTGTTGCCTCGCCAGCTAGATCCCCTTTTTCTTTGCTCTTTTATGTCTACAGCCTCCTCTCCTCTGATGTGGGCTTCAGCCCTTTCGAGAGCTTCTTCTAAGGTCTTTGGCAGGGACTTGTTGAAATCCCTGGTAAGGTATTTGGAGGTGATTGCATTCATGAAACCGGCTACTCTCATCTTTTCACCCACCCCCACATACGTCAGACCTTCCTTTTTATACCTTTCTAAGAACTCTCGAAGGCTTTCATCATCCCTTTGTTTTATCTGGAAAATCACTGTGGCGTCTTTAACGTACCGCCTTTGCTGAGAGAAGTTGGCCAGGAACCCTTTGCTAAGGTCATCGAAGCTTCGAACGCTTCTGGCGGGTAAATCATTGAACCAGATTCTGACTGACCCGACAAGGGTTTGCATGAACATGAGACAACATTCAGCATTAGACCATTTCTCGATTCTGGCAGCACCAGTGAAGATATGGAGATGATCCTCTGGGTCTTCAGTCCCATCGTATGTTTTGATGTGGGATGGCATTTTAATCTTTGTTTGAAAATCATAATCAGCGATTTGTTGGGAGAAGCATGACAAATTGCTTGGCTTATAAGGCTAGGCCAAATCCTCTTCCACCCTTACACCTGTGTTGTTGTTGCTATTGTTGTTCCCTTGGGTGGTCAGCACTTGATTAATGAAGTGTTGCCATGGGAAGTTTGCCATCATCCGAGGCATAAGGTTGAAGCCTTGAAGGCTTCCAGGTGCTACTGGCCAGTTTACCCCAAAGGAGTGCTCATAACAGCACTTCGTGCCAAGGGAAGCACAGACAAAGCTTGTTCCCATGTAATGCTACTGAGGGTGGAAGGCTTGCTACTGGAGATTGTAGGAGCTGGTCCAAAGTCAGCTTGTGCCCCAAGGGAGCACCGGTTGCAACTGGTTGGGAAGTAAAGAGGGGAAAAGTCATTGGATCTGGCCTCGTGTACAAATATGGGTTAGGATTTGGAGGAGGATTGCTGGGACCAGCCTCATTCCTAGACATAGTTGGTTGTGAGTTTGCAAAAGGAAGAGCGGGAGGTCCAGGAGATAGCGATGGTTCTGGCTCGTCATAATCCAGACGGATCCTCACTCCCTTGTCTCGTTCCCTACACACGTATTGGTTAAGAAGAGACCTTAACTCGAGAAAGTTATTAGCAAGTGTAATAACCCGCACGTTCGTGCGTTGTTACTACTCGTTATACTCGTTACGCCTAGCACCAGAGATTCGGATCATAATGTACCTATATCGTATACATCACTATATCGCAGTATTTTCGCATAATTCCGCATACTTTATCGCTATCACCTCACATTATACTTGCTGACAACCACGAAGATGTCAACTGAGGACCAATTCTACCCTCCTTGATAGCCGTGATGTGTTGCAGAGCAACTCAATACTCAAAAACGCACTCGCAGGCACGCGTAGCTCGATTATCGTAGGATTTGGAATATGGATATGTATACACGACCCAACGTGACTAATTATAATAAATATATGAAAATGTGGATGAAAATGTGTAACCAAACTATCGCAACGCTTAATGATCGAAACGAAACGCTGAGACACGACTCGCCGGATGCCACCGATCGACTGACTGCTCGATCGAATGGCCATCCGATCGGATTACCGTCCGATCGGATTGCCACCCGATCGAGGTGGCACTCGATCGGACACCCGTCCGATCCGATTCACTGCACCACCTTTCTCCTCCTCCTTGCTTATAAATACCCCACTTGTCACATCAACAGCAGTTAATGTGACTGCTCTCGCTCGACCAGACGCCTTCTCGCCATTTTCTCTCGATTTCTCTCAATTCTTGTAAGTTTCTACCTCAAATCTTGTACTTCTATGATCTACACACACTCCTTCATCTTTTTCACCATAAATCTCACTTTTTCACCGTTAAATCTTTGGATTTGAGCCGTTCTAAGGTGATGTCATCATGGAGTTCTTAGGAACAATGAAGTGTGACCTCATCTCATCAAGAACAGTCCAGATCTGATGGATTCCACGGAGAATAAACAATAAACTCGCACAAATCTAAGCTGAATCAAAGTTTTTCTAAGCTTTTCTTCAAACTTTCTTTACTTTTTACTCAAACCCGGTAGAAACAGAGCTCGTACAGACCTTCTGCTCTTTCTCTAGTGAAGTGTCGGTTTGAGAACTGGTTCCTATCAATGAGATGACCGACTTAGCGTATTGAACACGAACAACCATCAAGAACAGTTAACTGATCGAACGGGGTGATTCCCATCCGATCCGATGATTTGGACTTGGTGGAGTTCCATTGTTTAGCTCGTAGTCATACCGTCTCGATCAAATCGCAGAAACTTAACAAAATAAACAAGTTGTGAAACGATTAAGTTGCGGGACGGATTGTCGTCCGATCGGATTGTCGTCCGATCGGACTGCCACCCGATCGACCCGCGACCCGATCGGATTGCACTTGGTATAAAGACTTCAACAATTTTCAAACATTCAAGGACCTGAACAACGAACGGATTGCTGTCCGATCGGATTGCCGTCCGATCGAACGACCATCCGATCGACTGACTTTTGGATCCTCAACACTTAAACATTTTACAAATCCTCATCACACATCAGTTCCAACGGATTGTCACCCGATCGGATTGCCACCCGATCGAGCGACCAGTCTGCTGTGAACTTATCAGCAACCAAAGTGTCTTGCTAATCGGATCACCGTCCGATCGAACAGCCACTCGATCGGATTGTCACCCGATCGACTGACCGTTCGATCGACCGACATGAAAGGTAGAGATACTTCTCTGTTTTCAAAATGCTACAATGAAAACTTCAAAAGGCAAACCATCATACACAAACACGTCTTTCCCAACGAGGTAGCAATCCAATCGAGTGGTCACCCGATCGGATGACCATCCGAACGGATTGTCACCCGATCGACCGGCCACTCGATCGGATTGCCATCGGATCGGAGTACTGTCCGATCCATTGACACCTTGCTCCGTTTCACGCACTATTCAACGCTTACGCTATCCATCTGTAATCAGGATAATCTCACACGCGCTCCCTTCAATCTAACCAAGTTGCTACTTGCTGAGCACCGACTGTGAGTATACTCGAACCCCTTTTATCGCATTTTGGGTGTAACATACATTCTTATTAATTCGAATTTATCGAAACGAATTATTCAATCAAACTATTTATCACTTGCGAATAACTGTTATGCATATTTACACGTGATGCTAGTTACATATGTGTTAGGACTTATACTCGCGAGGTCCCGCCTTAACTAGTATAGTACTATAGCACCCTTCGAGGTCTAGTTAGGATGAATAGCAATCGCAGCTCGAGTGACTTAGCTGGTAGTATCGGTCTTAAATGCATGTATGTTGAGGTATCTTGTTTATGTATTTGGTAATTCGCAACACTTTTTATCTATTTCATGCTACTATCAAAACTTGTATACTTGCCAATACTTTTGTATTGACGTCGTTTTAACGTATGTTACAGGTTTAGTCGCAGACTATATCAAATCAAGCTAGGAAGTCTAGAAACTCACCTAAAAATCTATGTTGTCAGATTTGTATTGTTCGAGAGGACAAGAAATCAGTGATACCTTATGTGATTGTATGGTTTATTAGTATGGGATAATGAACGCATTAAATTTTGTCGCAATATAGTTGTTATGGATTCTCTTGAGCAATCTGATTCGCCTAGTGCCGCACCCCGATGATTCCGCCATCGGTTGGGGTGTGACAGATTGGTATCAGAGCTATAACTATAGGGAATTAGGCCAGACTTGACCTAGTCCGGGTCGATGTCGTAGAAACGACCTAGTCTATAGTCTAAGTACAAATGGGCCGACTCGTACGAACCTAGTAGGAGATTGTACGGGCCTACTTGATACTCTCATTCGAAGTCGCTAAAACTACCACTTCGCGTGAACACCGCATACTACAGCTTCACACGAAGAGCCTTTCCTAAGGCGGTAATACTATTTGGCCTTCCCTAAGGCTGACACAATACACACGTTTTCGAAAATACTCGCATACCGCAACCGAGTAATCCAGTCGAGACCAGGTGTGAAAGCCAAGAACTCTCGATGGGATTGCTCACTCAGCGTATTTTATTCTAGCACGAGAACTTTTCGTTGAGCTAGGAGTGACATCCATATCCCGACGAAAGTCTCCATTTCGAGCTCCAGTGGAACTCCCGAATTTATTCGGTGAGCAAAACCACAGCTAGGAACGAAGTTATTAAGTCAGGGGTGAAAACCAGTATCTTAATAAACCGTTCCACTCTCTATAAAATGGTTTTCAAAAGCTCTCACCAAGGACTCGGCAATAACGATAACTCGAGCCACGCGATGACTAGGAAGACGAATGCCATGAGCTGCATCCCAGTGGAAGCATAAGTCTTCTAGGGCAACGCGCGTGCACGAACTTGTTGGGTATAGTTGGGTTACCTTGGGCAGTCGACGCCTAAACACCCGAGGCACTCTATCTATTTCTCTAGCGTACGACTCGCCGATTTTTCGCTTTATGGAACCTATTTACGCTTATGTGTTTACGATTTAAAACTTTACGCTTTATCGATTTATCGATTTCCGCTCCCTGCTTTTTGCGAACACACAAGTCGCACAGCCATCGCAATCTAAAACGAAAACTGAATGTTCGCAACAAAACTAATGTCTAATTACCCGCCCTCGCCTTCTCTGTTCAACGCGTCCTAGCGCATTCTATACCGACATGTGTGTGTACAAGTATAACCTGCAACTAATTATGTATACAAACGAATCAATTGTGTGGGAATTTAGGAATCTTGTGTCTCCTATGTGGCTCCTATATGAAGTCTATTATATTACTCGCAACAAGTTTTGATCGCGCTCAATCGCATCGCAAAACTCAAAATCATTATGATCGAATCTCATTCCAAATCTCTCTCTATCTAGATGCCTTCCAACGACTCAACCTCGAAACGAACAACTAGGAGAAGAGCCAAACGAAGTGCCGATAAGAGGATTACCTCGCTTGTGGCCAAGGAAGTGGCCAAAGTCATTCCTCAAATTGTCGCTCACGTGCACTCTCTCAGCAACTCTCGAACCTCGGAAGACTTCAAGACAGAAGCGCCGCAATCTGCTTTCCTCTACAAACACTTCAAAGCCTGTGACCCGATGGAGTTCACGAGTGAAGGAGGTGTATCCCAGTTACTCCAGTGGTTCGATTCTATCGAAGTTACCCTTCGTCAGAGTGGGTGTCCCAATGGGTTTCGTACTACTTGCGCTACCGGAGTATTTCAATCGCGAGCACTCGACTGGTGGACAGCCAAACGTAACAAACGTGGGATCTCCGCAGCTTACGCTCTCTCTTGGGATGAGCTGAAAGAGCTCACGAAGAAAGAGTATTGCCCTTCCCATGAAGTCCAGAAACTAGAAGACGAATTTTGGAAAATCAAGCAAGTGGAAGATAACAATACTGGCTACACCGCAAGGTTTAAACACCTTAGCATAATCTGCCCAAGTCAAGTCAACACCTCAGAAAAATTCATCATGAAGTACATTCGCGTCTTACCTGAATGTGTGGGCGATTTTTTCGAAGCTGCAAGACCCGCTACCATCGAAGAAACCTATCGTTTGGCCGCAGAAATCAACGACAAACGAGACTTGGTCAGATTTTTCTCTAAGAATACTGTCAAACAAGCTCATCAAGCAATCGTCATCGACTCTTCCGACGATTCTTCTAACGATTCCTTCGATGATTCTTCAGATGAGTCTTCAAACGAATCCTCCGATGATGACACATCGCTACGAGAAGCTCAGTCCAGCCGCAAACGAAAGACCATGAGCCCAAACTCTTCAACAACTGAACTGTCACAGCCAGAACCTCTCCAAGCAATACTAGTCCACTCGAAGCGCGACTACAACGGAACTCATCCCCTGTGTCTCATGTGTATGTATCATCACCCGCCAGAAGCTAACTGTCGCTATTGCGCAAATTGCAACTGTTATGGTCATCTTACCCAACATTGTCGCACGGGGCCGCAGACTTGAGGAATTTCAGCAACAATCGCAGTCTCCGCAGAAGCCCTCCACAACAACATTGAATATGCTTACAATGTTGTTGTAATGATACTACTTTCACCGTTAATTTCCCTTATATGTTGAACTTGTTCTATTTCTCGACGCAATGTGGACTCTATTTATCTCTCACTCTCTCGCACTCGCGCACGGACTATATATTAGCACTATATACTATATGATGTGTTTTACCCCTACTATGCATTCTTGAAATAAAGTACGATAAACGTGCAATGATCAAATTAATCGCGGGTGCACACGGGATTACTATGGTTAGTGCACGGAGATCGTAATGAGTTTTAATGATGCCATAACGTTAAAAGCATGGTCAAGCGTGGTGGATACGCCGTTGGTACTTCCTATATATAAGCGTCTTGACCATGTCAACACAGTGTGACACCTATTCATGGGGCAGAGGCGTGTGGTTGAAGCATGGTGGATACGCCGTTGGTACTTCCTATATATAAGTGCTTCGCCATGCCAACCAATGACTTGTGAAGAAAGTGCCATACAAGTTGAACGTTATTAGACCAAGTATACTATTAACTCTATTTTCGACACACTACACTACATCACAAGGCGTAACAATCTCAATCGCAACTCAAAGCGTGTAATCGCTAGACTTTTCGTAAGTCAACACGCTCGCAATCGCATTATCGCTAGAATCTACCTCGCAATCGCTATCGCTTATTATGGGTATTTCACAATCTCAGTCGCTTATTGTGTGTTCGCTCAATCGCTTATTATGTGTATCGTGGGTATCGCCCTATCGCTTGTGTATTGCTCCATCGCTCATCGTGTATCGCTTAATCGCCATCGCTATCGCTTACCGTTATTTGTGTTATCTGTGATATGTTAGCACACATGACCACGCTTCACGAAACGAAACTGATAGGGTTAAAGCATGGTGGATACGCCGCTGGTACTTCCTATATATAAGTGTTTTAGCCATATCAGCAAACTTTCATGGAAAAAGGCCATGTGGGGTGTAATGTTAGTTAAATTTTGTGGTGTTGATCAATCCAATCGAATCGCATCAATCGCGCATATTCCCATCGCTTGCAACGCATCGATCGTCGCCTATCGCTCGACGATTTTCGCTATCGCTTGTCGTTTTTTGCTTTTCGCTTGTCGCTTATCGCTTATCGCCGCTGTCTTCGTTTACTATGCTTGGTGTTTGGTGTTGGTGTTATCGATTATCGCGTACCGGTCGTCGCTTAGCGCACCCGTCACTAAACTGAGCTCGAAAAACGACTTCATCGCTCAGTTCGTCCTTTCAAGACTCGATCCAACCCTTTCCCGTTTGGATCGAGTCATCGCAAATTTGTCCGTATTATGTCGACACGGGTGACACTGCCTCACGAGACGGAAGCCATATGGATAAAACATGGTGGATACGCCGCTGGTACTTCTATATATAAGTGTTTTAGCCACATTGTAGAACTTTCGTGGAAAAGTGCCATGCGGGGCCGACCTTAAAAAAAATTAATTAATTTTTGGTATTATTAAAAAGGCTTTGTTTACACAAAGTTTAAACCAACTTTTCCTATAAAACTTTTTCCGAAGACCTTTGTACAAAACAAGATTTTCTTGTAACACTGGTGTGACAATCGACTTAAGTCAATGCCAGGTGGCGAGAAAATTTCGTAAGATGAGTTTGAATCACTTCTAAATCTTTTAAGTAACCTAACCAAAACCCTTCTCATAGCGCGGGTGTGGACATTAATACTAGTTAACGCCGCACCGTGAGAAGATTTTCATAAACAAGTTTTTCCAAATTAATAGACTTTTTGAAAATTTAAAACGCTTTGGAATCGCATTCTTGTGTGTGTTATCGCCTTTAATCATGCGAATCGATTTAACTCGTCGCTCTCGCTTAGTCTTCGCAAAGCTCTCGCGCGTTAGTTCTCTATCGATCGCTCGCTATCTCGTCGCTTTTATCGCTTACTCGCTCGCATCAACCCTCGCGACCCTTCTTGTGGATTAATTTCGAGACGAAATTTCCTAAAGCAGGGGAGATTGTAACAACCCGCACGTTCGTGCATTGTTACTACTCGTTATACTCGTTATGCATAGCACCAGAGATTCGGATCATAATGTACCTATATCGCATACATCACTATATCGCAGTATTTTCGCATACTTTATCACTATCACATCACATTGTACTTGCTGACAACCACGAAGATGTCAATTGAGGACCAATTCTACCCTCCTTGATAGCCGTAATGTGTCGCAGTGCAACTCAATACTCAAAAACGCACTCGCAAGCACGCGTAACTCGATTATCGCAGGATTTGGAATATGGATATGTATATACGACCCAACGTGACTAATTATAATAAATATATGAAAATGTGTAACCAAACTATCACAACGCTTAATGATCGAAATGAAACGCTGAGACACGACTCGCCGGATGCCACCGATCGACTGACCGTTCGATCGAATGGCCATCCGATCGGATTACCGTCCGATCGGATTGCCACCCGATCGAGGTGGCACTCGATCGGACAGCCGTCCGATCCGATTCGCTGCACCACCTTTCTCCTCCTCCTTGCCTATAAATACCCCACTTGTCACATCAACAGAGTTGATGTGACTGCTCTCGCTCGACCAGATGCCTTCTCGCTATTTTTTCTCGAGTTCTCTTAATTCTTGTAAGTTTCTACCTTAAATCTTGTACTTCTATGATCTACACGTACTCCTTCATCTTTTTCACCATCAAATCTTACTTTTTCACCGTTAAATCTTTGGATTTGAGCCGTTCTAAGGTGATGTCATCATGGAGTTCTTAGGAACAATGAAGTGTGACCTCATCTCATCAAGAACAGTCCAGATCTGATGGATTCCACGGAGAATAAACAATAAACTCACACAAATCTAAGCTGAATCAAAGTTTTTCTAAGCTTTTCTTCAAACTTTCTTAACTTTTAACTCAAACCCGGTAGAAACAGAGCTCGTACAGACCTTCTGCTCTTTCTCTAGTGAAGTGTCGGTTCGAGAACTGGTTCCTATCAACGAGATGACCGACTTAGCGAGTTGAACACGAACAACCATCAAGAACAGTTAACTGATCGGACGGGGTGATTCCCATCCGATCCGATGACTTGGACTTGGTGGAGTTCCATTGTTTAGCTCGTAGTCATACCGTCTCGATCAAATCACAGAAACTTAACAAAATAAACAAGTTGAGAAACGATTAAGTTGCGGGACAGATTGCCGTCCGATCGGACTGCCACCCGATCGACCCGCGACCCGATCGGATTGCACTTGGTATCAAGACTTCAACAATTTTCAAACATTCAAGGACCTAAACAACGAACGGATTGCTGTCCGATCGAACGACCATCCGATCGGCTGACTTTTGGATCCTTAACACTTAAACGTTTTACAAATCCTCGTCAAACATCAGTTCCAATGGATTGTCACCCGATGGGATTGCCACCCGATCGAGCGACCAGTCTGCTGTGAACTTATCAGCAACCAAAGTGTCTTGCCAATCGGATCACCGTCTGATCGAACAGCCACCTGATCGGGTTGTCACCCGATCGACCGACCGTTCGATCGACCGACCTGAAAGGTAGAGATACTTCTCTGTTTTCAAAATGCTACAACGAAAACTTCAAAAGGCAAACCATCATACACAAACACGTCTTTCCCAACGAGGTAGCAATCCAATCGAGTGGTCACCCGATCGGATGACCATCCGAACGGATTGTCACCCGATCGACCGGCCACTCGATCGGATTGCCATCTGATTGGACTACTGTCCGATCCATTGACACCTTGCTCCGTTTCACGCACTATTCAACGCTTACGCTATCCATCTGTAATCAGGATAATCTCACACACGCTCCCTTCAATCCAACCAAGTTGCTACTTGCTGAGCACCGACTGTGAGTATACTCGAACCCCTTTTTATCGCATTTTGGTTGTAACATACGTTCTTATTAAATCGAATTTATCAAAACGAATTATTCAATCAAACTATTTATCACTTGCGAATAACTGTTATGCATATTTACACGTGATGCTAGTTACATATGTGCTAGGACTTATACTCGCGAGGTCCCGCCTTAACTAGTATAGTACTATAGCACCCGACGGGGTCTAGTTAGGATGAATAGCAATCGCAATCGCAGCTCGAGTGACTTAGCTGGTAGTATCGGTCTTAAATGTATGTATGTTGAGGTATCTCGTTTATGTATTTGGTAATTCGCAACACTTTTTATCTATTTCTCGCTACTATCAAAAGTTGTATACTCGCCAATACTTTTGTATTGACGTCGTTTTAAAGTATGTTGCAGGTTTAGTCGCAGACTACATCAAATCAGGCTAGGAAGTCTAGAAACTTACCTAAAAATCTATGATGTCGGATTTGTATTGTTCGAGAGGACAAGAAATCTGTGATACCTTATGTGATTGTATGGTTTATTAGTATGGGATAATGAACGCATTAACTATTGTCGCAATATAGTTGTTATGGATTCTCTTGAGCAATCTGATTCGCCTAGTGCCGCACCCCGATGATTCCGCCATCGGTTGGGGTGTGACAGCAACCCCTTCGGGAGTAAGGTCTATTAGCGCATATATTCTTAGAGCATATACATATCATATTAGCGCATATACATATCAGTATTAGCGCATATATATATTTTTAGACATCAATATTGTATATGTTCTAGATATATCTCTTTCCTTATTTTGTACTAGGGTTTGTTATTATTTGGATCTATAAATATGATCCTCACCGATGTAATTTGATTCATTCAGAAAATACGAAAACCATTATCACTTTTATGGTATCAGAGCATCGATTCTGATATCCATCCCCTCTCTCCTTTTATTTTTCCTTTGTTTCGACAAACCCTAGCATCGGTGCTATGAATGCAGACGGCAAACCAACAGAGGTCGAATCCTCTGAGAAACCGAATAAAACACAGCTTCATCCAGCCTATTCTGTCACCAACGTGCAGTCCAAAATACGCACGTTGGATGGCATGAAGGTCACATATACCTCCTGGATTAAACTATTCCAACTTCACGCCGTCGCATATCAAGTTCTCGATCACATAGATGGTACCAAACCCCCTGCTGAAAATTCAGCGGAGTACCGCCAATGGAAAGAGCTAGACGCCTTGGTTCTGCAGTGGATTTACAGCACTGTATCCGATGACCTCTTAGCCCGGGTTATTGAATCTGACTCGACAGCACGTCATGTATGGCTTAATTTACAAAAGATCTTTCTCAGCAATAAAAAGGCACGCTCAGGAGCGCTAGAAACACGTTTCTGCAACCTTACTCTCTCCGCGTGTTCTTCTCTTGATGATTATTGTCAACGCCTCAAAGATCTCGCAAATCAACTCGAGGAGCGGCTTGTCCTTCAGTTGGTGCGCGGTCTCCCAGCCGAATATGACACCACCGCGTCTCTGATTAATGCCAACAACGCGGACTGGGACTTAGCACGCAACATGCTGCAAAATGAAGTTATTCGACTAGAGGCCCGTCAGAAACCAATCCAATCAGTTTTGGTTGCCCCTTCACAGCCGAATAACAACCCCTCACAACCGGTTAATACATCAAATCAGGAACAGCCTCAACAATCTAACTATTATAGCCGTAGCAGAGGACGAGGCCGTGGACGGGGCCGTAGCAGCCGCAGACGCGGTACAGTAGGCCGTGGACAAAACTCTTACCCTCACAACTGGGCCTCAAACAACCCATCTTACCCGCAGTGGGCTTGGTGGAGCACTCCACAGTGTCCTTATCCAACCCAACCCGTTTTCCAGCCCCAAACTCCCTTCTCCCAGCAGCCCACGGGGCCCCCACCTTCGGCCCAGTTCATGCAGCTTAACCAGCCCAATACGGGATTCAGTCTGGCACACTATCCAACCGGCTTCTCACCACAACAGGCCCACTACTTCAGCACTCAGCCCAAGGGCTACAATGCTCTTAGTCCCTCAGATCTAAGTGCAGTTATGGCATCTATGCAGATGAATACTCCTGATCCCGGCCTCATGGACACCGGCGCTTCCTCACACGCCACAGATGACCCAGGTATGATCTCTTCCCCTGATCCCTTTCATGTTAACAGTAAACTTTTAGTCGGTAATGGTGATTTTTTGCCAATTCAAGGGTCTGGAACAGGCTACCTAACCTTACCCAACCGAACCTATATTCTACCCAAACTACTTTATTGCCCTACCATTATCAAAAAGTTAATTTTTGCCAGACGCTTCACGCGTGATAACAATGTTTCCATTGAATTTGACCCTTTTGGTTTTTCTTTGAAGGACCCACGAACTGGGCGTCTTCTTTCCCGCCACAATAGTACCGGGGATCTTTATCCAATCACACCACCAGAATTCCCAGCTCAAGCAACCTTTCTTACTACTGCATCGCATCCTTGGCATGATCTCTTAGGCCACCCTGGTGCTCAAGTTTTGGATGTTCTTAGTCGTTATTTCAGTTTTCCTTGTAATAAAAACAAATCTAGTATTTGTCATTCTTGTCAAGTTTCAAACAGTAAATGTCTTCCATTTTATGCTTCCAATACATTTACTTTCTCGCCTTTTGATATAATCCATTGTGACCTTTGGACATCACCAATTCTCAGTAAAACTGGTTACAAATATTACATGGTGTTGATTGATAATTTCTCTCACTTTATTTGGGTGTACCCATTAAAATATAAATCTGAAACTTTTCCTACATTTGTTAAATTTCACCTCATGATTTCCACTCAATTTAACCGTCAAATCAAAACTTTTCAATGTGACCTTGGGGGTGAATTCGATAACAATGCATTTAAAACCTTTGCTATTCAGCACGGCCTCCTCTTTCGCTTCTCTTGTTCCCAAACCTCATCACAAAACGGTCGTGCCGAAAGAATGATTCGCCGCCTTAACGACATCATTCGTTCTCTCCTCATCCACTCCCACTTACCTCCTACCTTCTGGGTCGAAGCACTTCACACAACAGCCTACCTACACAATATTCTACCCACAAAACGCCTCAACTTTTTCACACCAAATTTTGCCCTTTACCTTCGTCACCCCACCTATGACCACCTTCGAGTTTTCGGTTGCGCATGCTACCCGAATGCCTCCGCCACTCAACCACATAAACTTCACCACCGCGCCACCCGCTGCATCTTTTTAGGATACCCGCCTGACTTTCGGGGATATCGATGCTTCGACCCTACAACCAATAAAGTCACTATATCACGACACGTGACTTTTGACGAGACCGTCTTTCCTTCTATCATACCCAAAACTTGTACCAATTTTTGGACGATACCCCTCCCCCCGGCTTTACCTTCTCACGGCCTACCCCTACACCACCTCCACCTTCCACTCGCCCAACCACTACCTCTCCCTTTCCGTTTACTTACAGCCGCAGACCCAGACCAGCCCAAATTCCCACGGCCCAACCTGCCCAGCCATCCCATCCAGCCCAACATGCCCAGCCATTGGCCCAACACCCCTCACAGTCCATTCCAACCCAAACCACAAGCACACCCACACCCGGTCCACCACCACATACTTCTCAGCCAGCCCCATCACATCCCATGGCCACCAGCTCAAAAACGGGCAGCCTCAAGCCACCTTTATATTCGCTCAATACCACCACCATTTCTCCTATTCCTGCCACATATAACCAGGCCTTTACCGACCCGAATTGGCTGAACGCCATGCAGGCTGAATTTACTGCGTTACAGGAAAATGGAACTTGGGAATTGGTCCCAAAGCCATCTGACCATCCAGTTATCCGGTGCATGTGGCTATTTCGCCACAAATTTAAATCAGATGGCACATTAGAGAGATACAAGGCTCGGCTTGTGGTCAATGGCAAATCTCAAATAGTTGGTATCGATTGTGAGGACACATTCAGTCCTGTGGTTAAACCTGCCACTATTCGCACCGTTCTGTCCCTTGCAGTATCACGATCTTGGCCCATCCATCAATTGGATGTCAAGAATGCTTTTTTGCATGGACATTTGAATGAGACAGTTTTATGCACCAACCTCCTGGCTTTATGATAAATGTTTTCCAGGCTATGTTTGCAGGTTGAAGAAGTCCTTGTATGGACTTAAACAGGCACCTAGGGCATGGTACACTCGCTTTGCTAGCTACATTTTATCCCATGGGTTTCGAAGCAGTGCCTGTGATAATTCTCTTTTTATCTATACTCACGGCTCACACACTGCCTACTTATTACTTTATGTGGACGACATTGTCCTCACTGCTTCATCTACTGAGCTTCTTCATAACATTATTCAAACACTCTCTCGAGAGTTTGCCATGACTAACTTGGGAAGGTTGCATCATTTTCTGGGTATTCGGGTCACACACAGCTCCAATGGCCAGTTTTTGGATCAAACTCACTATGCTAAGGACATCATCGCTCGTGCTTCCATGACTTCATCTAAGCCTTGTGCCCCACCCGTCGATTTATCATCAAAGCTCAGTGCTACAGATGGTCCCCTATTTCCGGATCCCACCTTGTACCGCAGTCTAGCTGGGGCTCTACAGTATCTTACTTTTACTCACCCCGACATCTCGTATGCTGTCCAGCAGGTTTGCTTATTTATGCATGAGCCTCATGACCCTCACTTTGCTTTTATGAAACGCATCATTCGGTACATTCAAGGCACATTGGACTACGGTCTTCGTATGGTCAAATCCCCTGTTCAGTCGTTAGTTGCATATTCGGATGCTGATTGGGGCGGCTGTCCTGACTCCCGCAGATCTACTAGTGGTTATTGCGTTTTTCTTGGCAACAACTTGATTTCTTGGTCTTCTAAACGGCAACGCACGGTCTCCCGTTCGAGTGCTGTGGCTGAGTACCGTGGGGTCGCCAACGTTGTTGCAAAGGTTACATGGATCCGCAATCTTTTGTTCGAATTACAGGTTCCATTATTACAGGCTACGGTCGTCTATTGTGATAACGTCTCTGCAGTATATCTCTCTGACAATCCAGTGCAGCATCAACGAACGAAACATATCGAAATTGACATTCATTTTGTCCGAGAGAAGGTGCGCGTGGGTCACATACGCGTTTTACATGTCCCGGCTCCTTTTCAGTATGCCGACATATTTACTAAAGGGTTATCTCGTCAGCTTTTTCAGTCATTCAGGTAAAGTTTGACCGTTTGTCCCATCACCGCTCAAACTGCGGGGGAGTATTAGTGCATATATTCTTAGAGCAGATACATATCATATTAGCGCATATACATATCAGTATTAGCGCATATGTATATTTTTAGACATCGATATTGTATATGTTCTAGATATATCTCTTTCCTTATTTTGTACTAGGGTTTGTTATTATTTGGATCTATAAATATGATCCTCACCGATGTAATTTGATTCATTCAGAAAATACGAAAACCATTATCACTTTTAAGGTCAACACGTGAGGGAGTGTTAAAAACACCAACGTTGGGAGATGGTACTCCGGAATGAGATGGTCTCGGCGTTTGGAAAGTGAGAAACTCGGGGTATGTTGCTCCAGTTGGAGTGCTTCCCAGTGTTGAGATGGAGGTTGGTATAGCCACAGGAGTTTGGCTAGTGTATGGGGTAGAGGTACGTGGGATTTGGTTTACCTCTCCCGGAGACTCACCTTCCGACATGCTGACTTTTGAGTAGAAATGGAGCTACACTACTAGGTCTTTTGAAGAAAATTAGTGGCGTAGCCCCACGGTGGGCGCCAACTTGTTGATGCAACAAATACTAGACCGATGGTAGTAGCTAGGCTGGTTAGGCAAAAGGGTTGGAGGGTTCCAGTTTTCCTAACGCAGGTCGTGGGGTCCCCCCACGTTTGCAAGACGTGGAGAGAGGTTCACTAGTTAGATTTTGTTGTGTGCTCGAGATCCTCCACTGAAGTGTGTTCAGCTTCGGATGTGAGAGCAATGGAAAGGTGTGTGTTGAATGTAAAGAAGAGAGACTTGCAGGGAACAAGTACTCGAGAGAAAAGACCAGAGATCCCAATGGAATCAGAGCTGATCGGAATGTCCTTAGCACTAAATGAAGTGTCATTATATAGGGAAGGACATCGCTCAAAGAGGAAACCATTGACTAGTGAAACATGCTTGCAGTGGGGGACTTACCCTTTTAGGGGTTGAAGCGTTTGGACCTGTGGGTAAAAGACTACACTCTGTGCACATGTTCTCTTTTACGGCAGTGAGAGGTTGGGCAAGCAATCAGTGAAGTGATGGTTTACTATTCACGTCCTTTTTGCTGCTCACCCGAGTTCGCGGGATTTGAACCTTTTAAACCTTTAACCTTTTAAGCATTCATGTGTCTAAGTCATTTTATTTAGTCTTGGGCTACTCCCGTCATCAGACGTAATTGGTCATTGACAGTCCATCTTTTGAATATTCTCTTGCCAGTTTAACCTTTCATATATTTTTCCTCCACTAGTCCCCGTTAAAGATAACGGAGTGAAGTTTTTTTCCAAAGTACAAACAAATGTTTTAGAGCTTTTGATCAGAACGACGATACGAGTCCATTGATGTAAAACTTACATCGAAACGGTGCTCCAAACGACTTGATTTTTTTTAATTGGAAGTTTAAACACCCGACATGAAGCACCGTTTTCGTCGTTTGGAGCACCGTATCCAGGTAAGTTTTACATCAATAGACTCGTATCGTCGTTCTGATAAAAAAACCCTTAAACATATGTTTGTAATTAAAAAAAAAAAAAAACTTAACTCCATTAAGTTTTTTTTAAAGGGGGACCGGTGGAGGAAAAATAGGAGAAATGTTGGACTGGCAGGGGAATATTTTCAAAAGTGAGACCGCTATTGGCGAATAATGTCAACTAGAGATTATTACTGGCTAATTTCCTTTTTTATTCTGATGATTTTCCTCTATCAATAAAATTCACCAGTTCAAAAATCTATTAAATTAAATCCTTTTGATCTTGACTTTGAGTCAATATTTATATGTTTTTGTAAGGCAGAAGGTGATAAACCCACATATAACTAAAAAAAATGTCTCTCAAAGTAAAACACACTCTGATGACGTGGGTAGCTCAAGCTTAATAAACTAACTATAAGTGCAAACATAGCTTAAAGGGTTGAAGGGTTAAAAGGATAAGGAAAACGGACAGCTGTGGTGAACAGCGAAAAGCATGGGACAGTGATGTGTTACATCACACTTTACGTGTAACTCCTTCACTCAGCTGCAAAAGCACACACGTGAAAGGAGACACTCTTTTATCCGCAGGTTAAAGCCTTCAACCCTCCAAAACGGGCAACCCCCTCTCTGCATTCTTGGATCACTTAGTCAAAGGTTTCCCATTTGAGAAATACCTTTCTCTATAAATGACCACTCCTGGTCCTTTGACAAACATCCCGAAATCTCTGACTTCTCCCTCTAGAACTTGCACATTACATGTTCTATTCTTCACTTACACAAACACTATCACATTGCATGCATCACTTCAGGGCTGAATATTTTTCAATCCTAAGATCAAAACAATTGATAAGAGAGTGATTCCACCCTACGTATTGCATACGTAGGGGGACTCGTAACCTGCGTTAGGCAAAACAAGACTCTTGAAGCTTTTTGCCTAACCAACCTCCTCACTATACTCGGTCTCATATTTGTTGTAGCAACAAGTTGGCGCCCACCGTGGGGCTATGCCACTAAATTCATCGCTGAAGTCCAGTAGTGTAGTTCCAGTTCCAACAGAAATCGTCATGTCTGAAGGGGAATCCCCGGGAGAGGTAAACCAAGTTCCACGTACCTCTACTCCCAGCACCAGCCAAACTCCAGTGGCTGTGCCTACCCCGTTTTCAACCCCGGGGAGCACTCCAACAGGAGTCACATACCGCAAATTCCTTTCCTTTCAGACGCCAACCCCGTCTCGTTTAGGAGTCCCATCTCCTAATGTCGGTGCAACAAGCACTCCCACACGCATCGACCTAACACTGGAGGGGTTGCAAACAATTTCCTACAGTTAAGGTATCTCCTTAACCAATACGTGAACAGGGAAAGAGACAAAGGGGTGAGAATCAGGCTGGATTACGATGAGCCAGAACCCTCATTGTCACCTGGGCCACCTATTCTTCCTTTTACAAGCTCACAGCCTGCTGTATCAAGAAACGAAGCTGGTCCTAGCCATCCTCCTCCAAATCCAAGTCCGTACACGTTTACAAGGCCAGATCCAACATCCTTTCCTTTATTTTCTTTTCAGCCAGTGGCAACCAGTGCACCATTGGGACACGAGTTAACCTTGGATCAGTTACTACAATCTCCTGTTGCAAGCCTTCCACCTCCCGTGTCTACCACATGGGAGCAAGCCTTATTTGTTCTTCCCTTGGCATGGAGTGCTGTCATGAGTGCTCCTATGGGGGTAAACTATGCAACTGCACCAGAAAGCCTTCAAGGCTTCAACCTCATGCCACAAATGATGGCCCAAATGATGGCAAGCTTCCCTCGGCAACATTTCATTAACTAAGTGCTGGCCACCCAAGGGAACGCTAACTACAATCCGGGCACAAGAGCATAAGAAGATCTGGCCAAACCATACAAGCCAAGCAATTTGTCATGTTTTTCTCAACAGATTGTTGACTATGATTTACAAACCAGAATCAAAATACCATCTCACATAAGAACATACGATGGAACGGAAGATCCAGAAGATCACCTCCAAATCTTCACTGGGCTGCGAGAATAGAGAAGTGGTCCAACGCTGAGTGTTGCCTTATGTTTATGCAAACCCATATAGGGTCTGCTCGAATCTGGTTTAATGACCTACCAGCCAGAAGCATTCGAACCTTCGATGACTTAAGCAAAGGCTTCTTGGCTAATTTTTCACAACAAATGAGGTATGTCAAGGATGCAACTGTGATCTTCTAAATCAAACAAAAGGATGACGAAAGCCTTAGGGATTTCATTAAGAGGTACAAAAAAGAAGGGTTGACATACGTGGGAGCCGACGAGAAGATGAGGGTTGCAGGCTTTATAAATGCAATCACCTCTAAGTATCTCATCAGGGACTTCAACAAGTGCCTGCCCAAAACCCGAGAAGAAGCCCTTGAAAGGGCTGAAGCTCACATCAGGGGGGAGGAAGCTGTTGATATCAAGGAGCAAAGAAAGAGGGGTCCTAGCTGGGGGAGTAGCAGCCCCGACAGAAAAAGAAGCAACTATGGTTCTTACGATAGACGCTCAAGAAACTCAGACCCTCGAAGGTCTAAAGGCAGGAACCCTTCAAGCAGGGATAAGGCTGTGAACTTCACAACCTTAACCAAAACTCCTCAGGAAATCCTTGCAACTGAAGAGGTTAAGCATAGCTTCCGACCACCCAGACCCTTGCCCAAGAGCAAAAGGCTACTCAGTTTTGTGAGTTCCATGAAGAAAAAGGCCATCACACCAATGACTGTTTCCAACTCAAAAAGAGAATTGAGGAAGCCGTCAAATCTGGAGAGCTTGCCCATCTTGTTAAGGGGGGTGAAAGATAAAATGGGTGATGGAAAGAGGAAAGAAGTAAACATGGTGAACATTGTTGAAGAAACTTCCAATAAGCGACAACGCTTAGAAGCTTGGGAGCTTCAATGCTGGTGCTTCCCGCCACCAAAAAAAGGGACTTCATTCGAACCCTTTGGTAGTAGAAACCATTGTGGGAACCCTGAAAATGAGCAAAGCTTATATCGATACTGGAGCAGCAACAAAGATAATGTTCGAGAAGTGTTTCAACTAACTCAGCAACGAGGAACGCTCAAGGCTTCAACCAACTGAGTCATCCATTAAAGGTACCGCTGATATCCCTATCAAGCCTTTGGGCCAACTAATACTTGATGTTTGCTTCAAAGAAGGTGAAATGGAGAGAACCAAACCACTCAGTTTCATTGTTTCGAGGTTTTTGTTGGTGCATTCATCTGTCGACTTCGTCTTTTATCGTGTCTCTGGTAGCTTGAACGTGCCTGGTAGCTTGAACGTGCCTGGTAGCTTGAACATGTGTGTGTCATTTCAAGCTAACAAGCATGTAGTATATATAGGTCATGTGTCGTCATTTGAAGCTACCAAGGAAGAAAGTCTTGTAATCGATACCGAAGTGCTGCCGGTATATTTTGTGCCTGTAATCATTGTTAAATCAATACACAAGGTGTTTAAAGTGATAAACAATCTGTTTTAAAGTCGGTTTCTTATTTTCCGCATCTGAAACTGATAAAATCTCTTCTGAACGACTCGTTTGGGTCACAAAACGATCCTACAAGTGGTATCAGAGCTCAGGAGGAAGAGATCTTGCCAAAAACAGCCTGTTTTTGTCACTTTTCTGATTTCTACACCATTCTTTTTCAAATTTAAAAATTTTTACGGTTAAAAACGGCTCAAATTCACATATCTTGTTCGTAATCATGTATTAATGAATCCTGGAAAGTTTTAGCTTTAAAATCGACATAAATCTGGTTCAAATCGGTCTGCTAGCTTGAAATTGGTTCGAAATTGCTGACATCATCAACATTTCAAGCGAACATAACATTGTGTGTTAGCTTGAAATTGACTTGGTCGCTTGAAAATAAACCTTGTTAGCTTGAAATTGGCTGGTCGCTTGAACATAACATCGTCTGACAGCTTGAAAACTTTGACAGCTTGAAACCGTCTTGAAATTTGTCGGGTCTTTTAATCAAAAGAAAAGATGTGCATGTGATTACATGTGATAAAGTTTGAGGTCCAATTAAAATTAGTAGATTTTGAAATAGTTGTCGGCCACTTATTTCATTTGGTAGTATCGAAGTTTACATGTATTAGATCATTCATTGGCTTATGTGATAAAGTGAGGTCCAATGAGATAATATTTCACCGACCCACTATTAACAGTTACGGCCCAATCAACAAAGTTATGGGATAAGTGAATGGTGTTGGTTCATTGCGTGGTCTAAGCCCAAAATTTTAGGTTGTTCAACTGTGATTTCTTTTTCACACGAAATGGTTGTATAGTGAGGTCAGTTTGCGTGAAAAGGTCCAGTTCTTATCAATGTCATCAGTTCACTTGTCAGGTCGTGTGGTTTGATTCGTGGTTACTGTAAGTACGTGCGGTTTGGAGTTCAAAAGTTTCAAAGGTCGTTTGAATTTGATCCGAGTCCTAGTAGTCCGCACAGTTGGTCAACGTTCAGTCCTCACAGTGTGTCAACCTTCAACCCGTTCAAAATAGTCACCAGTTCGAGTACCAGTTTCTTTCAGTTAATTAATAAGCATTTAAACTGACTGTGTTTTGTTTGTTCGACAGGTATTCGATAGGTATTTGTTACAAGGTGATACAGCTCATTTGAGAATCCGAAACATGGACGAAGATTTTTACAATGCATTCGCTACACCGGTTAACTCGATGAGTATTGCACAGAACACGATGATGGAGAACGAAACAGGAACGATGCAAAAACCTCCGAAACTCATGAACATCGAGGAGTACAAGAGTTGGGAAGAAAAGTTTGAAAACTGGGTACAGGCAAATTATCTAGATGCATGGGATAATGTCGAAACAAAATACGTTAAACCAATGAATGACGATGAAGAGAAAATTCCGATTAAAGATCTTAGTGCTGAAAACCGGAAGAAATACAAAGATGAGAAGATGATGTTAAGTCTGATTCAACAAGCAGTTAAAGAAGATATCCTGGTTCTATTACAACATAATGGAACATCTTATTCAATCTGGAAGGCATTAAAGTCAAAGTTTCAAGGCAGTGAGGAAATGGTTAAGAACAAGAAGT
>JARYGA010034630.1:0-26132 GCA_030545235.1 Helianthus tuberosus | reverse complement strand
CGCATGAACTCGCTCAACATTATGTTGATTTTTCCAACTTACATGTATTTCAGGGAACTAAGGATCTGGCCCGGTATGCTACGTTTTCCCGCTGTGTTAGAATTACAGGATCATCCATGTTTAGGGATTGCGACTTTTACCTGGACGAGTCGCAAGTCTTAAACAAATGTTATGTTATATTTTGGGGTTGTGTGTTAAGAACAAAGTTTTTATGTTGTAATTTCCGTTGCATGTGTCAACGTATTAAGACAATGTTGTGGTATTTTACTTAAATCAATGGATGATCTGCATGTTTTATTTTCATATAGCTTTGTTGTGATTAAGCTATGGTATTAAGAAGTCACACCAAATTAACCCACGCTTCCGCAAAGCCAGGGTGTGACAGCTTGGTATCAGAGCTCTGATCATAGTGAACTAGGATTCTTTCTCGAGTCTAGACTATGATCACTAGGGCTCTCACGAAAACATTTTTCTGCATACCACTTAAGTCCAGATCCAAAACTTTTTACAAACAAATGTTGAGCACATTTTATTAATTATAGGCTCAGCTTGGAGGGCTGAGGATCGGTCTGGAGGATCGAGGTGATCGAAGTAGTTGAGCACGTTGGTTTGTTATAGGATCGATCTGGAGGATCGAGGTTTGGTTTAAGTGAAGGATAGAGCAGTCTTGTAGACTGGATGAAATTGGCTAGTAAGACTAGGAGAAGTATGTGATACCTTACTTGGTGACTTATGTGATTAACTGATTATATGATTGATTATTATACGTATATGTGTTTGTGTTACAAACGTTATGCTTTCATCAAGTACTAGAAAGATGGGCACTACGAACCCCATGACCATAGTATCAGACGACATAGTTCAACGAAGCACGAGGTGTACATTTCTGATACTACCGGCACAGACAATGACGACTTTCAGCCCTTTGTGCACTGCCTGAAGTCGTAGCAGAGCCTACTGATGGCCATCTTGTTGGGAATTTGCCACTGGCAGTGATCCCTGCCCCTGTGCCCCTTGCCGCTTATCTCGTTGTTGATATGCCCCCGACGTTGTCTCTGAAGACGATGTCGAACTATTAAGAGGAGGACCCACTTGAGGGCAAGGCCCTATTGCTGCTGGCATTAGACTACTGCATGCGGACACTCCTGTAGGGGAAAACTCATTTCCCTATCCCAGACTCATTTGAGTCTCTGACATCCGCATCTTCGCACATACAGGGAATGCAGCATTACTTACACGACGCCGACCCTGATATGGCATTACCAGCTGCACCGGATCCCGCACACAGTTTTGAGTTTGATAGCGATATTGAGGACAATCCTGTTTTTCCGCCTGGTGTTGATCCAGACCATGACATTGAGTTCATGCACTTAGACCAGCCCTTGGGGAATCCTGTAACCCCTGTGATTGTTGATCTAGCCAATTTCGAGATGGAGTTTTTGATTCGGAGCTAGCCGTGGCCCCTGAGCCAGGCGTTGCTCCTGACCCCGCATTGAAGTATGACCCTGTTCATGCCAATGCACCGGCTGTTGCTCCTTGATTGATCATCTGCTTGGATGAGAGAAAATTTGGGGTAACTGTGCAAGACAATTTATTATTACGGGGGCCCACGTAATAACGATTTGTGGTGCACAGGAATCCTGGTGGACTCTGCAGGTCAAGCTGATGATAACCAATGCAGCAGGAAATAACTTAAACACAAAATGACCTAGGCGATGTAGCCTCGAGTTCATTCTATTACGAGCAACAAGCCAAATTGGCAAGCCTATGTGAAGGCTCAGAAATTTACTTCCCCACTTATACAGTGAGTATATTTGCGTGTGAAATGGGGTGATTACATGATGGCTTACGTTGCTATATATACCCCATAGACAATTGAAACATTGTCCAACCCGCTTCACACTATTTCGACAAAAAGGGAATGTCACCCAGACGTGACACAAGCACCGGTACGTTACTGAGGACAGAAGACGAGCTGCAAGAACGCATCTCACAGATAAATGCACGACATTGAAGCCCTCCACTCTAAGTACAACGATGGCATTACTGGAGATAACCCTCCAACTGGCTGCACCTATAAACAGTTCCTGAACTGCAAGCCTTTGAACTTTGTCGGAACCGGAGGCACCGTTGCATTGTTCGTTGGTCCAAAAAGACCGACTCCACTCTAAGAATGAGTAACTGTTCGCCCCAACAGAGTGTTACCTACATCTCAGGGATATTTCTAGATGGCACACTCTCTTAATGGAACCTCCAGGTTCAGACCCTTGGCACAGACGCTGCTTATACACTGAGCTGGGACGAGCTCAAGGAAACGATTGAGAAGAAATGTTGTTTTAGGACAGAAATTCAGAAACTTGACGTGGAGTCCTGAAATTTGAATGGACGAACCAGAGACTCCTGAACGTGTCCAGCGATCGCACGACTTGTCTAGGGTCGTCCCCTACTAAGTCATTGATGTAGTATGATATAGTGGTGTACTTGTAAGCTTTACATTGTGGTCTCGAATTGTGGCAATACAATCGCAGTATTCTCACCACATGCGATGTTCAATCAATTGTTTATGTCCTACAACATAAGAGGTTATGTGATTGACTTGTTGATAACATGAGATGTTATGTGTTGGTATTGTTAAATGCATACGCACACTTCACTTGCTATGACCTAACCTATGTGAAACATCTTTTAGAAGATGCCGCCAAGACGCGAAGTGCGCATGCCCACCTCTGAGGCAGAACTTAAAGAGATAATTGCTGCAGCTATAGCACAGCACGAGGCCCTACGCTCCGAACCAATCCAAGGTACCTCAGAAAATAACGGTTGTTCCTACTGGCACTTCCTCAACTACAAGCCTCCGAAGTTCGACGGCACTGGGGGTGCCATAACTTTTGTAAAATGGATTGAAAGTATGGAATCCATCTTTCGAATGAGTGGCTGTACGCCAGAACAACAAGTCCCATACGTTTCTGAGTTGTTTCAAGATGGAGCTCGTTTATGGTGGAATCTTCAGGTTCGAATAATGGGCCTAACTACAGCATACGCGTTAACTTGGGATGAGTTGAAAGGAATGATGCATAAGAAGTTTTGCCCCCAAACGGAAACCCAGAAGTGGGAAGATGAATTTCGGAGCCTATTGATGGAAGGTCCGAAGGTGTTGGAGTACGTGCAACGACTTCATGATCTGTCACGAATTATTCCGTACCTGGTAAAACCAGAACTGAAGAAATTGGAACAATTCATTTGGGAACTGGCGCCTCAAGTCTTGAGCTTGATGACAGCATCTACGCCACTAACAACCATTGTTGCAAGTAAGATGGGTTTGGCACTCGTTACGGAAGCAAATAGACTAGAAAAACTTGCAAACCCTGACAAGAAAACTCAGGTAGAGTCGTCTGGAAAGAACAAAAGGAAGCTTACCGAAGATACCCAAATGAACAACGATGAACAAAGATCTATTCGAGGTTGCTTTGACTGCGGGGACAAAGGGCATTTCAAGAAAGATTGCCCTAACAAACAGGCCAGTGATAAGATTTACTTAGAAACCAAACCAAGATGTGCTGAGTGCAAGTGTCACCGTGATGGTGGATGTCAGAAGCCTTGGTACGGGAGGAAAGGACACAACAAGGAAGGTTGTGGGATGAAGAGTTCCATACAAGGAGAAAACAGTAACAACGCTCTAGGTGGAAATGGGAAAGGAAATGGCCGAATGATAGGATGCTTCCATTGTAAGGAAGTTGGACATTTTAAGAGGGAATGCCTGAAGTTGAAACAAGACCGTGAGAGAAAATCCAACATCAGAGCTTGTGAGGCATGCCAGGATCCAGGTGTGGCTTCTGGTACGTTCCCTAACAACCAAAACTTTTGCACCTATTTTGTTTGATGCTGGTACCGATTATGGCTTCGTGTCATTAGAATTTAAGAATATACTTGGTTTAACCGCTAGTAAGTTAGATATCCCCTACTCAATCAAATTGGTTAGCGGAAAGTTAGTCAGAGCCGACGAAGTAATCAGAGGCTGTGTGATAGAATTAGGAGAACGTGAGTTCGCTCTAGATCTACTACCAGTCCAGTTGGGAAGCTTCGACGTGGTAGTAGGAATGGATTGGTTATCAGGCAACAAGGCTGAGATAGTATGTCACGAGAAAGTTGTTCGTATCCCAACCAATGATGGTGAGACAATCGTTGTTCACGGAGAGAAGCGTGACACGCCGCTAAGATGTATCAGCTGCTTGAAAGCAAAGAAGTGTTTACAGAAAGGATGTGTTGCTTTTCTGGCACACATCGTGGATAAAAAGGCTGCCGAGCCAAGGATCGAAGACATCCCTGTCGTAAGGGAGTATCCAGAAGTCTTCCCAGAAGACTTACCCGGACTGCCACCCCAAAGGCAAGTAGAATTTCACATTGACTTAGTTCCAGGCGCCGCGCCTGTAGCTAGGGCACCTTATAGACTTGCACCGTCTGAGATGCAGGAGTTGTCTACACAACTCCAGGAATTTCTTGACAAAGGATTCATCCGACCAAGCTTCTCACCTTGGGGAGCTCCAGTTTTATTTGTCAAAAAGAAAGACGGTAGTTTCCGTATGTGTATTGACTACCGGGAGTTGAATAAACTAACAATCAAGAATAGATACCCTCTGCCAAGAATCGATGATTTATTCGATCAGCTTCAAGGTTCAAGTTTTTACTCTAAGATCGATCTTTGATCTGGGTACCATCAGCTAAGAATACAAGAAGAGAGCATCCCGAAGACAGCCTTCAGAACTCGTTATGGACACTACGAGTTCCTAGTTATGCCGTTTGGGTTGACAAACGCGCCTGCTGTTTTTATGGACCTAATGAACCGAGTCTGTAAGCCGTATCTCGATAAGTTCGTGATTGTATTCATCGACGACATCCTGATTTACTCAAAGACGAAGGCTGAACACGAACAACATCTTAGAACCATATTGGAGCTGCTAAAGCAAGAACAACTGTACGCCAAATTCTCCAAGAGCGAGTTTTGGCTACGCGAAGTCCAGTTTCTTGGACATGTGGTTAATGGGGATGGAATTCATGTTGATCCCACCAAGATCGAGGCAATAAAAAATTGGGAAACGCCTACAACGCCAACCGAGATTCGACAATTCTTGGGCTTGGCTGGCTACTATCGAAGGTTCATCGAGGATTTTTCGAAAATCGCTCAACCATTGACGCTCCTGACCCAGAAGGATAAGACGTTTGATTGGGGAATCAAACAGGACGAAGCGTTTCAGATATTAAAGGGTAAGCTTTGTAACGCGCCAATCCTAGCTCTACCAGAAGGTACCGACGATTTTGTGGTATACTGCGACGCATCGCGTCAAGGATTGGGTTGTGTGTTGATGCAACGCCAAAAGGTCATTGCTTACGCATCACGCCAACTAAAAGTGCACGAAAAGAATTATACCACACATGATTTAGAGCTTGGCGCAGTGGTTTTTGCTTTAAAGATCTGGAGACACTACCTGTATGGTACGAAGTGCACAATCTTCACGGATCATAAAAGCCTACAGCACATATTCAACCAGAAGGAGTTGAATATGAGGCAAAGACGATGGGTTGAATTATTGAACGATTACGACTGCGAGATAAAGTATCACCCAGGGAAGGCGAATGTAGTCGCCGATGCCCTAAGTCGTAAGGAAAGAATCAAGCCTATAAGGGTTAGAGCTTTGGAAATGATTATACGAACCGACCTTTCCTTGCGCATTCGTGCTGCACAAAAGGAAGCTCTCAAGGAGGGAAACCTTGAGGAAGAATATCTCCGTGGAATGGAGAAGCTTTTGGTACCAAACGAGGAAGGAACGTTATGTTTTGAGAAAAGGATTTGGGTTCCTCTGTTTGGTGGATTAAGGGAAGTTATTTTCGACGAAGCGCACAAGTCACGGTACTCTATCCACCCTGGATCGGATAAGATGTACCAGGATCTCAAAAATTATTATTGGTGGCCTAGGATGAAAGGCGATGTTGCTATTTATGTGAGCAAATGTTTGACGTGCGCTAAGGTTAAGGCGGAATACCAGAAGCCTTCAGGGCTGCTGCAACAACCTGAGATTCCCAAGTGGAAATGGGAACAAATCTCAATGGATTTTGTTACGAAATTGCCAAGAACGCCAAGAGGCCATGACATGATTTGGGTGATAGTTGACCGCTTAACAAAGTCCGCACACTTTCTGCCAATCAGAGAGAAAGACAGTACCAGTAAACTTGCGGAAATATACATGAGAGAGATTGTCGCACGTCATGGAGTACCCCTCTCAATCATCTCTGATAGAGACGGAAGGTTTGTGTCAAGGATATGGCAATCCTTCCAAGAAGCCTTTGGCTCACAGTTGAATCTGAGCACTGCATTCCATCCGCAAACTGACGGCCAGAGCGAGCGAACGATACAAACTTTGGAAGACATGCTGAGGGCATGTGTTATGGATTTGGGCGGTAGCTGGGATAAACATTTACCTTTGGTCGAATTTTCATACAACAACAGCTACCACACCAGTATTGGTGTCGCGCCATTTGAAGCCCTATACGGACGCAAGTGCCGATCACCCCTATGTTGGTCTGACGCAGGTGATAGGCAGCTTGCTGGTCCCGAGATCGTCCAAGAGACGACAGACAAGATTACGCAAGTTCTTAAACGCATCGAAGCCGCTCGCCACAGGCAAAAGGCCTACGCGGATCCAAACCGGAAGCATGTGGACTTCCAAGTCGGAGAGATGGTGTTATTGAAAGTTTCACCCTGGAAGGGGGTGGCACGCGTTGGTAAGCGTGGGAAGTTAAATCCGCGCTACATTGGTCCTTTCAAAATTCTGGAAAGAATTGGGACAGTAGCATACAAGTTGGACCTACCTGCTGAACTAAATGGTGTTCACGATACATTTCATGTATCCAATCTAAAGAAAAGTCCAACTCAAATTGACGTTGCCATTCCTATCGACGAGATTCATATTGACGACACGCTCCACTTTGCTGAAGAACCTGTTGAGGTCACGGATTGGAAAGTTAACAAGACCCGCCGGAGCAGTGTCAAACTCGTCAAAGTACGTTGGAATGCCAGACATGGTCCTGAATTTACCTGGGAACATGAGGACCGGATGAAAGAGAGATACCCCCACTTATTTCCTAAGAACTCTGCATCTACAAGCAGAACTTAAATTTCGGGACGAAATTTATTTAACGGGGGAAGAATGTGACAACCCGCACTAAACCAGGTATCCGTACAACTTAATTAATGATTAATTACTGCTTAATTACTGTGCTTGTTTGAAACTAGCTGATAAACTGCTACCTGCATACTGATACATGCACTTACTTGCATCACACTTTATTTGTTGTCACTACATTATTTACATGCTGAACCCTAGTGACAAACATGATGCACGAAAAGCACAGTAGCACTAAACGGATACACAATGAACATGCTGATATAACCAGCATCAGGCAGATACTGCCTCTAAGGCCTGTTAAGAGCCTCATATATTTTGGCTACACTGGTAGTGAGTGTAGGGATATAAGGGTTGTGGTACTGCGTCTCTAGGAATAAGATACACTGATTGGATGTGCCTAAAACGTACTTTAAATACAAAATTCTGCGCTTTATTATAGAACTCAGCATTTTAAATTGCTAATACAGTGCAAAAACACTTCAGAACGGTCCCGTATATTTTCCTAAGTACCGGGAATAATTTATGTTACAAAAATATATATAAAGAGTTTTTTTCGGCATAATTAAACATTTTAACGGAACGGTATTTAATCGTAAGAACCGGACATTACCCGGGACACTAAATTTTTGGCAGACACTTTGTTTTATTTTCTATGGCTAGTCATGATCCCCGTATGCCATAACACCCGCCAAAAATAAACCACTAACATATATCACATTACTTACACTTTAGTCACAATATTTACATAATACCCCCCCCCCCCCAACGAATTCTTTTCCCCAAGTGGGACCCCACATGTCATAACACCATACTTCCAATCTTCTTGCTTGATTTCAACTCTCTTGTATTAATTGATTTGCTTGTCTATCTAACTAAGATATGTGAGAATAAATGTATAAGTAAGGTCCATTATATTGTATGTCACTTCACAAGATTATACAACCCATTTTCACTCTCTCCTATCTCTTGATCGGCTGCCCACAACCGAGCACCCCATCACCACCCTAAACAACATCATCTCCTTCCTTTCATTGTCCATTCTAAGCCTAGAAATCATCCATGGAAGGTGCAACTTGAAGGGATTGCAAGGGTGCATTGTTCTTGCTTGATTCTACATCTTTTCTCATCATTTTGACACAAGATTCTTCCCTAGCTAGAGGCTAGTAGTAAGTTTCTTCATACTTGATCTCATCTTGTTCGAAAATTATGGCATTTAACATGTAGTATTGTTGTTTAAATCACTAGATTGCAAGAATATCAGAAAAATATGAAACATAAGTATGAACATAAAAATCTACGTAAAGGTTTACTTGTGTATGATTTATAAAGTGGAATCTCGTCGGGTTAAGGGTTGGATAACACATACTTGATATTTAAAAGTCGTTTTCTTGTTTAACCCGCTAATCGGACACTTATAACGCGATTTAATAACATCGAAATCACAAAACAGCATGCTGAGTCACTGTTTCAGCCGCCTTTAACAGGCTGTA
This sequence comes from Helianthus tuberosus, assembly GCA_030545235.1. NCBI lineage: Eukaryota > Viridiplantae > Streptophyta > Magnoliopsida > Asterales > Asteraceae > Helianthus > Helianthus tuberosus. The sequence continues at coordinate 17,461 of JARYGA010034630.1, read as the reverse complement.
AACGGACCTTAAAAACTCGAAAAACGGAATTTCAAAAGCCTAAATCGTGTCATTTCAAAAAACGAAGAAAATGGCGCTGGAATCGTATTTTTCTGATGTCGGTTACTATTTTAAAAATCTGTTTCCGTGACAGCAGCTAAGGCTGTTTGTTACTGCAGAAAATTGGGCTGTGTGTTTTCGATCACAACTTAAAACCTGAACCGAACCAGCCCCTGAAACTTTTATCAAAGATGAACACAGATGTATTTGTGACCCTCGAACTGGATTTTCGACAAACGGACTTACGAGGAATTTTTGGCGAATTATTCCGTAAACTGTGATCAGAATGTAACAAATCTGATCACAGTTCGGTAAACGATTTTCCATAAATTTTTGGTAATGAACGAGACCCCGAAATTTTTACACAATAATTTGTGGGTCGGTTATGACGTTCCACAAAAATTTGGGAATTTTTGGAATAAGTTAAGTAATTTATTTACACGTCCGAAAACAGTCCAGTTTTCACAAATTGAAACTGAAACGACAAGGGTAGTATTTTGCGTGTCAAAACGTAATGGTTAATTGTTGATGATCATGGGTTGATTTCAAAAAGAAAATGATGTGCGTATTAGCACGGACACTCCCGTTTTTAGGGGAAGTTCTGGCGAATTTTTCTAAAAATATCTAGACTTAGAAAAATTATTTTTCTATCGTGTATGTGAAACTTTATATCTCATAATTAAACCTCGCCTTGAGTTTTGACATAAAACTTTAAAGTGTTGGATAGGAGACTTGTAAATGTATTTTTTTTAATACGTTAAGTCACCAAATACATAATACCTGTACGAATACCCCATCCTTGGGAAGGAATCTATTTATACGTTAACCAAGAAATTTAAACACGAAATAGTTGTCTAACTATTTCCCCAAGAACATTAAGACCCTAAGCTAAGGCACGTCCGCTCGTCTAATAGATATTAGCACGTTGTAGGTTGTCGTGCTGCAGACTGAGTTGATTTGCTGTTATTCGAGGACGCATTACAGTGAGTTCATGTCCCCCTTTTCTCTAACTGTTTTCAGTTTTCTTAACTGCGGGGGTGAAATACATGTTACTTTGTTTACAAGTACTTTATACACGGTATGATTTACGTAAGGAGGTTTAGATCATGTGAATGGGTAGTTAGAACACCGAGGGACTCAGGCGGTAGATCTATCTGGGTGTAGCGAGCCCAGCTCTAGGCCAAACGGACCTCGCTGAGGCTAACCAAAACGGACCTGGAGTGACTTGGTTGCCCAACGCAAAAATCAGCTAGGGTTGTGTCTTCCTACTTGCATTTCACGACATGCTAATGGCCTTGCAAACCATTGGTGATTACAAGTCCTCTTACACTGCTACATACCAGGAAACTTTTATACTTACAAGTGTTTTATATACTCACTTACGCATGAACTCGCTCAACATTATGTTGATTTTTCCAACTTACATGTATTTCAGGGAACTAAGGATCTGGCCCGGTATGCTACGTTTTCCCGCTGTGTTAGAATTACAGGATCATCCATGTTTAGGGATTGCGACTTTTACCTGGACGAGTCGCAAGTCTTAAACAAATGTTATGTTATATTTTGGGGTTGTGTGTTAAGAACAAAGTTTTTATGTTGTAATTTCCGTTGCATGTGTCAACGTATTAAGACAATGTTGTGGTATTTTACTTAAATCAATGGATGATCTGCATGTTTTATTTTCATATAGCTTTGTTGTGATTAAGCTATGGTATTAAGAAGTCACACCAAATTAACCCACGCTTCCGCAAAGCCAGGGTGTGACACATCCGACCCACCACCAGCACCACACCATAACCGACCCACCACCCCAGCTGACCCCCCCCACCACCACCACCACCGTCAAACCCTAACCACCGTGAAACCCCACCATCGAAAACAACAACCACAACCCCAACACCACCACAAACGGCCAAAATAAAACCAAAAAACATAAAAGATTGAAGATTAATCATCAAAATATGGAGTACAAACTAACCTTGAATATTCCGACCGTATAGAGAGATATGAGAGTGAGAACTATACGAGAGACAAAGAATCCGTGCGTGTGTGCACTTCCGGATCGTCATCGTGTGGTCCAGAGTTCCTCTTATGTTGTCACAACCCCTTTTCTTATGTGCTTCCGGATAGGAACTTGGTTGTAGTTATAAAAGGCACTAAAACTTCTATACGCCGCTCATAGGTCAATGAGAGGCGTATAGAAATACACTTTCTGCTAACTTTTCAGAAAAAAGTAAGTATATATGACCCTCATCACCCTTACGCAGCGTATAACCTAAAAAGGTGTCAGAATTCGTATAATTATACGCCTCTCATTGTCCTATGAGCGGCATATAGATGTTTTTTTTTTCAAACTTGTGATACGTATGAGAACTTGTAATAATCTGTATCCATCTTCACAATCACAATGGTTCTTTGCAAATGTGGTAGGCAAGCTACACTAAAAACATCTTGGACTGAAACTAATCCCGGACGTCAATTTTACACTTGCTCTCAAATGGTATGCTTTTTAAGCACTATTTTTGACACTTTGAAACACTAATTCATCTTCTGTTTCAGTGTTCTAGGTGCAAATTCTTTGCGTGGCACGATCCTCCCTTGTTTCAGCGTTCTAGGTGCAAATTCTTTAGTTTGTTATTTAGTTTATATAATACTAGATTATAAACTCGTGTATTACACGGTGTTATACAATAAAATCGATATAATTATATAATCTATAAAATTTGTGAGGTGAAATATGCAAACAAATGAATAAATTTAATTTTATATACTAAGTAATAAATAAGTTACGTCTCTAAAACCCGTGTATTACACGGGTTGAATAAACACTTGTTTTATACGACTTGAATAAATATAATGTAATCAGTTAACACACATAGTTGTCAATATATGTTTAAAAAAAAGTTAACTTTGATGTACTATTTGTGGAAAAAATACATAATAGTTATACTTAAATAATATTTAAAATGATATTAATGCCATTGATATTAAGGTGGTTTTATCATATAATGTTTATATAAAATATATAAAGTATTATAAATATCAATTGATAAAAAATAGGATTCATTATCTAGAAAGAAAGAAATAAGAAAGTTCTAAAACAGATAAACAAAATTTAATAAGTTTTTTTTATTATCACACAACTATAAATTTATGATTTGATTTCTAAGCATTTATATGTTATCATATATTAATAAATATATTAGCTATTAGATTAATATATTAACAATACTATTAATAAATTAATGGAAAAAATATCACGTATCAATGTGTCACAGCCCCCGGCCCTTACCATGGGCGGAAGCCGTAAGCAGATACAAGTGGTACCGCTGTTTATTAAAATTATCGCATCGGAATTTTCATCAGGAACGGGTGTCAGGAAAAATATCAGAGTTTTTAAAACACCGTAGTTTTCATTTCATAAACTGTAGGATGAAACCCATATTTATATAAAGGATTTTCACAGGGATAAACCTTGATTACAAAACACGTTTTATTCAGGTTACAATGCCACTTATTTAAGCTTTGAGTGAATCATAGCACTTTTACTTCTCTTCACAGTAAATCACCTGACACGCGTTTTAGAAACATTTTATCAGCGAAAAATATTGTTTAGTTCATTCAGATTTATAAAAAAGATACAATGTTATAATTAAAGAATTAAGGGTTTTTACATTTATTTATATCTTTCAATTACTCAATCAATATTTGTCAGTTGGGCAGTTCCTGTGACTACAGTTATATCACTATTGGACGTCAATTGTCCAATAGCAAAGCTTATCAAGTAGTGTATACAAAACCCCACATACCGACAGTAATTTCAAAATACAAGAACTTAATCACCTATAAGTATAACTGAAAAACATTTAGGGTTTTGAAAGTGACTCACTTTGCAGATTTAGGGTTTTCAGTAATAGCTTTCTGGTCTAAGTCTGGGTTCCTAATTAAACACACAAAGCAACGCGTATTAGTGTATTAACCCAATTCAAACTTAACGATAATAACGAGATCAAAACCACAACCTAGATGACAAAGTATAGCCTTATTCATGCAGCACTTAAACATATGTTGACTTGGTTCAGATCGATCGGACAGGGTATCGTACCAGTGATTAGCACATTGATTACGTCACAGAGTTTCGGGGTTTAGGGGCTTTAGGTATTCGGACATCAGAACGAGAGAGAAGGAGTATCAATTTTGATATCGAAAAGGGCACTGAGACTTCTCCAACGGCTGCCCTTATATAGCCCATCTGGGATTCTCCCGCGCGTCGCTAGTATAACAACCCTCCTAAATCTTTCAGACACCCTAAAAATAATTAGAATATCCCTACATGTCCTAAAATACACCCCGTATGCGAAAATGGACCCCGAATATCTTTAATTTTATTTAAATTAAATAAAACCAAAAGTTAAAGGGCTGTCGCGGGGCACGTAGCCCTTGGCTACTTCTTACGCGGGCCGCGAGAGCCTAGGCAACCGGAGGCACCCGGTGCTGCCAGGTGGCTCAACCGTGTCGAAGCTAGGAGTGATGACCGGTCAAAGCTAGGGTCTACACCCCTACGTCGCGGGCCACGAAGGCCTTGGCCGAGTTCTACGCGGGGCACGACGAAGACGAAATCAGGCCCTATATATAGAGGGCATCGGCCGTTCATTTGAAATCGCACCAAAACTCTTTCTCTCTCGAATTTCTGAAGAATTAACATAAATTCTCGTGTATAATACCCCCTTAAATAACGAATTTCTGCCCCGTTGTAAGTATTATAACACCGGTTACGTATTAGATACGCTGCCCGATTGATCCAGGGTTCCGTAATGGCTGTCGTGGTTCTGCCCGACGTAGTCATTGGAATGCCGTCTCGGGGAGGGTATTGCTAATGTAAATATTGGGTTATTATGCTAACACATGTACATTTGTGTAATTAATAGATAATCACCAGGAAACCCTTAAAGGAAACCCTAAGACAACAATGTGAGTAATCTCCTTTTTGTAAACTGTTTTTACAAAACCTTAAATATTTTACAATGTGATTAGCAGTGATTGAGTCTTTGTAGTTCTTCAATTACTGCCGGTATGTTGGGGTTTTGTATACAAAATGTGGAACACGTTACCATTGGACAACGAGATAGCCAATGTGTGATATGACCCACCAGTCAGGATTGACAGTACTGAATGAGTAATTGTGTAGAAATAAACATTGTAATAGCTCTCAATACTGTTAAAAGATAAAACTCTTCTTGATTAAACTGTGATTCACTCACCAGTATTTCACACTGGCAAAATATTTTTAAACGCGTTTCAGGTAACAAAATGTGAAAGCCAACTAGAAGCCAGCAGGCCAGCACTGAATACTTGGAAAAAGTGGCTATAAAAGTTACCTAAATAATAGAAGATGTTTTATTTAAATAAAATGGGTTTATCCCTATAAAACAGTTTGTAATGAAACTCGGGTTTTATCCCAATATATTTATATAAAGTGTGGTATTTACTCTGATAAAATATTTCCTAACTACGGTCCTGATGTAATTTCCGCTGCCAAAATGATAAACACCGATACCACCAAAACTGGTCTCGCGGCCGCCCGTTCCCGGGACAGATAGGGGACGAGGGTTGCGACAGAAGGTGGTATCGGAGCTAAGCCATTAATTCAGCCACAGAAGTGTTCTGCTAACACCAAGATATTATTCAAATTGTTAGGAAATTAATTACGGAAATCCGTGCATATCTGTATTTTATTTTTGTGTGTTATTTGACTATTTGTTAGTTTACAGTATGAGCGATCAAGGACCTTCCGACGTTTATCCTCAGTTGTCCAGCTCACCTAGAAGCGAAGGCACCTCTTCACAGCCTGCCCTCTCAGGGTATTCAGCTGACAATGAAGATGTGATATTCGGATTTAAGGCTCAGTCTGAAGAGCCATTCCCTAAAAAAAGAGGATGGTTCAGTAGGGGAGCACACGAGCGTAGGAAAAGAATGAAAAAGTTACAACAGCAGCACGTTCTAGCAGCCGCTAAAAGAGAAACCGATGCCCACACCCAAGACATGCTTAATAGGAGTTTAGCAAACTTCCATATTTTAGCAACCACACCTGCCGACCCAAACCTTGAGCAACTAGTAGCCCCTCAACCATTACCCCTTGTTTCCCACCCAGCCAATGGAGATTGAAAACAACCCAGAAAACCAAATCCAAATGCATGATTTCAACCCAGAAGAGATACCTAGGATACCAGCACCTAATCCCTTAGACCCAGACTACGACCCGTGGCTTGATGATCATAGGGATTATGTGCAACGCCACCACCTAACAGACGAACCCATGCCAAACCTAGCAGCTTACCCAGGTCTGGACCCTCTAGATCCCTACTATGATAATGATGAATACATTAGGGAAATCCTAGAGTGTAGGATCGGTTTTGACACCGTACGATTGCGTAACGAACGTTCGACGTGCGGAATCCGTGAACGTGCGTGACCGAACACACAAGAACGTACAAATGACGTGATTCTATTGAATAATATGTCGTGTACAATAGCCGAGAATCACGTGGAGAGACTTTCTCTCTCTAGACTTTCTCTCTCTAAAATCTAAGCTTCTAAATCTCCAAATGAGCAAAGTCTACTAAATGATGACATAAAGCTCCTATTTATAGGTACAAGGAATATAAGGATTTCTCCTTATTTACAAGTTTGCCACCTTGCCCTTTTTAACTAGATATTACAATAAAATCCTAGATTACTTCGGTTTCTGCTACGGACTAGATTGACGAAGGCGATAGACAGATAATGCACTAACAGACTCCCCCTTGGATATTGCCATAGTCAATCTCGTAGCATCCTGTCTTTCTCTCTTTCGAACAGAATCCCCGTGGATCTGTCTATGAGCTTCTGTTGCTCTCCTTCTCGGTAATCTCTTTCTTCAGGCTCCCCCTTTCGTCAAGCTTCCGTGCTTTTGGGATCGACACCTGGATTTCCGTATACAAGCTCCTCCAAAATATTTATCTGGCTTTTTTAATCCACGCTTCCTCTTGCGTTGAGCTCGTCTTTAGACTCCCCCTTAGACTCAGCTGTCGGGATCGTAGTCTGGCTTTCATCAGTTCACAAGTTCAGGATCAATTCCTGGCTTTGTTCTGCATCTGCTCAGGATTTGAAACCTGGTTAACCTGCAAATCCTCTACCTCAACATAAGTTTCACAAATTTATTAACATTTAGATTTAAGAAACTTACTGGTAGAAATCATTCATTCATCAATCTGTATAGTTACATCAAGTTCAAATGAATGACCTTGATTAACTAAGCACACAATCTTTCAAAACATTTGTATATAACATTTAAAGTTTTCAACATATTCTCCCAACCCTCTAGTTCATCAAGTTTAGCACTTGGAATTTTGAAAATCCGCTTTCCAACATCAGTTGTAGAAAATCTTTTTGTATTTTTCAAAACTTTATGCTAAAACACACTAAAATCTTTTTGGATTTTGAGTTTAAAGAAATGCAGTAAAGAAGTATATACAGACAATATTTTTGTGAGTTTGTGTAAGAGGATCATATCAGTTTATGAGACAAATCACTAGCACCGTTAAGCTTTTGACATTTTAAGTTCTAAATGATTCACGTTGATTGACGATATGTTTGTCCTCTTAAGCTCAATCTAAAAACTTTCGAAATGCTTACCGATATGTTAAGGTATATTAATTTTGCACTAAATTCTTATGGACCCCACGATCTCAGCATATCCCCTCATCATGCAATACACTAACTCAAGTAATGCCTTTAAACTTTCATCAACTGTGATATGTGCGAAAACAAAGCAGAATGTTTAAACATTAACAATCAGGTCGATACTTCCGTATACGCAGAGAAAGTCCAATGTTTAAACAAAATAAGAAAATAAAACAAGTTGAAGTTGTTTAGGCTTTAACCACCAGGTCGATACTTCCGTATACGCAGAGGTGATCCAAAGCTTAAACGAAACACCAAAGAAAATAAAGCAGAATGTTTAGGCAATAACATCCAGGTCGATACTCACGTATACGCAGAGGATGTCCAATGCTTAAACAAAATAAAGAAATAAAACAAGTTTAAATCTTTGCAAAATAAAATGCACAATCACAGCGACTTTTCAGCAAGTTGTGAAAGTTCACAAACTAACCGGTTTTTTATGTTTTTCAACATTCAGCGATTACTGAGTAGGTACACAATCAAGAAGGACAAAACTAAGTACTATGCTTTCAACCGTGTTTCCCACTAGAACTAGGCTTTTTCATTTATGTTTGTATCGTTGTCGCAAATCTACTAGTCTAGCTGAGCCTATCGTCACATCATTAGTGAGACCGCTTATCACATTTGACATTTCATTTCTTTAGCATGCTGTGATAGTCCAACTGATTTACTATCATTTCCTCTTATTCACAACAAACTCATTTTGAATTTTCAATGTTTTTGACATTTTCAAATTTTCTATTTTTTTTTAAAAAAATTTCTCCCCCTAAAATCAAAATATATTTCAATTTTCATTTTCGAGGAAAATTTGAAAACGTGACAAACTGATATCAAATCGCTTCAATTCGCCATTCACTTGGCATAAACAATCAGAACTCCCCCTGACAACAAACTATTTTCCCATTATGATTTCAAAACACTTAAGTTTGTTTTAATCAAAAATGGTTTTTCCGGAAAATAAGTTTTGTTTGTCTTTTCACAAACTCGGGGTTTCATCACCTTGTTCTTTTCCAACCATTTTGAAGAATTTAACATTTAAGACCCTTGTCAATAACAAACACTAGTAGAAAATCAAGTACAATTTAATGTCCCTGATTTACCACTTGTAAGTCGAAATATCACAGTTACCAACCTGTAAATTTCTCAAGAAAGATGCCGATACCTGTTCCACACTTACCACCCTGGGAACTCCGGCAAGTCAGGTTTTTTTCATTTGAAAAGATCTACCCAAGCCTGACCATTCTTGGGTTTGACCGTTTTTACCTCAACAGATGGCTCTTCTGGTTTTGACAAACCAGAATCATTGCCTGAATTTGACTTGTCTGACTTTGACCTGTCAGATTCATTGCCAACACGTTGCTCCTTTGTTTTTGAAGAAACAAATTCATTGCCAGAAGATGGCTCTTTTGACTTTGACAAGTCAAATTCATCGCCAACCTTCATTGGTACCCAATTCTTACTAGATCTAGGTTTTCCAAATTTATTAGCCTGTGAAATGAATAAACTTTCACGGTCTCTTTTATATTCGAAAACCTTGATCAAGATTTTGTCTGAAAAATTAACTTTCTTGGATTGTTTATCATTTTGCTTAGTTAATTTTTCTTTCTTTAACTTCCTTTTCTCTTTCCCATTTGTCCTCAGATTTGTATCTGAAGAATTCGTTTTGCTTGCCTTAGCAGTTGGGGAAAGCAATTCATCAGAACTTTTTCTCGGATTACCAGTTTTATCCAAGGACAAAATCCTTTCCAGATACTCTCTCGCCTTCTTCCTTTTCTTCCTCAGTCTGTCTTTCTGCCCTTGTGAAAGCTTAATTTTCTTTTCTTGAACTTTCTGTTCTTTGGGCTTGACATTGACTGATTTCTTTCCCATTTTCTGAGATTCAGCCCTCGATCTTCCTTTTGATCTCATTGGGCAATCTCTGGCAATGTGTCCTCCGATGTGGCATTCATAGCACCTTCTCGTTTCGAATCTCTGACTTTGGCAGTTAACAGCAATGTGTCCTTGATAGCCACAAGTGTAACACACTCTGTTATCATACCTCTCACTACTTTCATACCAAACACCGTCTTCATACCACACACTTAGATCAAAGCATTGATTTGCCTTGTGGTAGTCATTTCTCCTCTTGTATCCTTGATTTGGCATTTGAGCACTGTGGTCAAACCTGCACCACATATTACCAACTTTTTGTAAGTTTTTATTTTCAGATTTTTGTGATTTTTTATTGTGATTGGATGATTGATTTGATGAGCTTTTAATTTCTTTTTGAAAATTTCTCGATTTTTTATCGTTTTGTTTCTGTTCCACATTCTTCTTTACAGGTTTTTGCGTTGAGCATTCACCTTTCTCAGTAGAATGTAAAACAGTATTTTTAAACATTTCATTTAATTTCAAAAATGTTTTTCTTTTTTCTTCTTTTTCTTTTTCATCATCAAATATTTCATCACAATCTTCAATTTTGACTTTGTCAAAATTTGTGACATTGTCACTTATTGGAACAGAATTGATCGGTTTTGGACACTCATATGGTGCCGAAGTCACAAAACCTTTCAACTTATTCTCTAACTCAGCAATTTTGTTCCGAGCAATTTCAGCTTCATTTTCAAGTCGAATGATTTTCTGAAGATGAGAATTTATTTCAATCTGTTTTTCAAGATTATTGTTAAAAATAACAGACTTTTCATCTTCTAAAACCTTCATTTGACTTTGAAAATCTTTTTCAATCTTTAATTTTTCATTTTCAAAAACATTTTCTTTTTCTTTAAAATTTTTGTTTTCTAATGACAAACTCTCAACATTCTTCAAAAGTTTGTCATTTTCAGATTTTAGTTTTTCGCAGTTCAAGCGCAAATCCAAAATCTGTTCATCATCAGCTTTCTTCTCGTCTTTCAAAGCTTTGTTTTCCAATGTCAAATTCTCCATATCTTTCAAGAGATTGACATTTTCTGCTTCGGATTTTTCGCATTTTGAGCACACAACTTCACTTTTTGAAGTTTCATCCTTCTTTGATTCTTCATTCTTTGTCATTCCTTCTCTAATCTTTTTGATTAATTCAAGAAATTCAATCAAACTTATATTTTCTGAGTTTCTTTTTATTTCATTTATTAACTCTTTCTTTTTCTTTTTCTCTTCTTCATCTCCCCACCATTTCTTTTGCGAATAATCATCCTCTTCTTTGTACTCCTTGATTATGGCTTCGATATTAAGCGTTTTGTCATCGATTGCAATATTTCCATATGGGTCAAGATAACACTCCCTGTCCGGATCCCATCTATTTGCTCTCCTTGCTTCCAGAAAGATACGAGAAATTCTAATAATTTTGTTTTCAGCAATCATTTTTCTGTATTGATACTTCTGCTCTTCAGTGCGGTTATCTTTCCAAGGAATAGGTTCGGAATTTGCCATCTTGTACGTTCTCTGCAAACAAACAAACAAACAAACAAACAAACGATCAGTTCAAACTGACTGAATACGTAACAGTGTGTTTGTAAAATCAATCTAAGACTCGTTGTCGAAGATTTGTGGATAAAGGGTGTTCGGATGAAATCTCTATAAATGAGCCTGATCGGATCTAAATGTTGATTTTTATAATTGGGCCAATGACAATTTTTGCTTTAAATGTTGATTTTTTATAATTGAGCCAATTACTCTATCACATGTAAAGTCCAACAAACCCTTAGCACATGCAAACTGACTATATATGGCAGACAACAACACACATGCAACTACCACATGCAAACCGGATATCAACAAGTGTATTTAGCCAATGTATTTGTTACTTTTGATCAATTCACATGCAAAGTTTCAAACAATAGCCTATTGGACCTTCAAGTCCACTAAACCGACAAGTGCCAACTTTGATTACTAATCGATGACTTTAGTGACCGGCAATTTGTATTTCCCAAACAATTCAATTAATTCAATTACACCGACACTTTCTGACAATCACATGAACCTTTATAGTGAACCGACAACAATAAATGTTTAACTCATTTCATTTTATCTTGATATGTGAGATGCACATTTTTAACACATTAGCCGATGATGTCGATGAGTCTGATTGAACCGTTTTTATCACATGAAATTCTTTACACAGATTCTCAATAATATCTGCTCGATAATCACAACACAGTTTCACACGCACATTTAATCAGATCACATGTTCAAACAAACATACCCTTTTGCTTGAAATTGCTGACAACTACTCAAGCAAACAAAAATCTTTTTCAAGCGAACAGAACCTTTTCGCTTCAAAATAACACACTTTTCAAGCGAAAGCCTAACTTTTCAAGCGAAAGCAACAGATATCTCAAGCGAAACCTGATTATATGTCCTTTTCAAGCGAAACCAACCAATATCTCAAGCGAAAGCCTAACTTTTCAAGCGAAAGCAACAGATATCTCAAGCGAAACCTCCTGATTCAACCAAAATCGAACCTAAAACTTCAAATATCTCCTAAACGGCTAGGAATTTGAATCTGAAATTTGGTAGGGTTGTAAATCAAGTGTTTTCGCACAACATATTAAAAAATCATCTGATTCGGACCGTAAAAACCCGTTCAATTTTATGTTTTTCAGTAAAAAACATGATAAGAATGAAAAAGATGAAAAAATCTATGAAATTTAGGTCTGAAATCGATGTAATCTGGTACGAATCTATGTGTTTGATCAGCGCAATCGAGCTCCTGCTCTGATACCACTTGTAGGATCGGTTTTGACACCGTACGATTGCGTAACGAACGTTCGACGTGCGGAATCCGTGAACGTGCGTGACCGAACACACAAGAACGTATAAATGACGTGATTCTATTGAATAATATGTCGTGTACAATAGCCGAGAATCACGTGGAGAGACTTTCTCTCTCTAGACTTTCTCTCTCTAAAATCTAAGCTTCTAAATCTCCAAATGAGCAAAGTCTACTAAATGATGACATAAAGCTCCTATTTATAGGCACAAGGAATATAAGGATTTCTCCTTATTTACAAGTTTGCCACCTTGCCCTTTTTAACTAGATATTACAATAAAATCCTAGATTTCTTCGGTTTCTGCTACGGACTAGATTGACGAAGGCGATAGACAGATAATGCACTAACAGACTCCCCCTTGGATATTGCCATAGTCAATCTCGTAGCATCCTGTCTTTCTCTCTTTCGAACAGAATCCCCGTGGATCTGTCTATGAGCTTCCGTTGCTCTCCTTCTCGGTAATCTCTTTCTTCAGGCTCCCCCTTTCGTCAAGCTTCCGTGCTTTTGGGATCGACACCTGGATTTCCGTATACAAGCTCCTCCAAAATATTTATCTGGCTTTTTTTAATCCACGCTTCCTCTTGCGTTGAGCTCGTCTTCAGACTCCCACTTAGACTCAGCTGTCGGGATCGTAGTCTGGCTTTTACAAGTTCACAAATTCAGGATCAATTCCTAGCTCTATTCTGCATATGCTCAGGATTTGAAACCTGGTTAACCTGCAAATCCTCTACCTCAACATAAGTTTCACAAATTTATAACACTCAGATTTAAGAAACTTACTGGTAGAAATCATTCATTCATCAATCTATATAGTTACATCAAGTTCAAATGAATGACCTTGATTAACTAACTCCTCAATCTTTCAAAACATTTGTATATAACATTCAAAGTTTTCAACAAACTCTCCCAACCCAATGTAGTTCATCATGTTTAGCACTTGGAATTTTGAATATCAGCTCTTCAACATCAGTTGTCGAAAATCTTTTTGTATTTTTCAAAACTTTATGCTAAAACACACTAAAATCTTTTTGGATTTTGAGTTTAAAGAAACGCAGTAAAGAAATATATACAAACAATATTTTTGTGAGTTTGTGTAAGAGAATCATATCAGTTTTTGAGACAAATCACTAGCACCGTTAAGCTTTTGACATTTTAAGTTCTAAATGATTCACGTTGATTGACGATATGTTTGTCCTCTTAAGCTCAATCTAAAAACTTTCGAAATGCTTACCGATACGTTAAGGTATATTAATTTTGCACTAAATTCTTATGGACCCCACGATCTCAGCATATCCCCTCATCATGCAATACACTAACTCAAGTAATGCCTTTAAACTTTCATCAACTGTGATATGTGCGAAAACAAAGCAGAATGTTTAAACATTAACAATCAGGTCGATACTTCCGTATACGCAGAGAAAGTCCAATGTTTAAACAAAATAAGAAAATAAAACAAGTTGAAGTTGTTTAGGCTTTAACCACCAGGTCGATACTTCCGTATACGCAGAGGTGATCCAAAGCTTAAACGAAACACCAAAGAAAATAAAGCAGAACGTTTAGGCAATAACATCCAGGTCGATACTCACGTATACGCAGAGGATGTCCAATGCTTAAACAAAATAAAGAAATAAAACAAGTTTAAATCTTTGCAAAATGAAATGCACAATCACAGCGACTTTTCAGCAAGTTGTGAAAGTTCACAAACTAACCGGTTTTTTATGTTTTTCAACATTCAGCGATTACTGAGTAGGTACACAATCAAGAAGGACAAAACTAAGTACTATGCTTTCAACCGTGTTTCCCACTAGAACTAGGCTTTTTCATTTATGTTTGTATCGTTATCACAAATCTACTAGTCTAGCTGAGCCTATCGTCACATCATTAGTGAGACCGCTTATCACATTTGACATTTCATTTCTTTAGCATGCTGTGATAGTCCAACTGATTTACTATCATTTCCTCTTATTCACAACAAACTCATTTTGAATTTTCAATGTTTTTGACATTTTCAAATTTTCTATTTTTTTTAAAAAAAATTTCTCCCCCTAAAATCAAAATATATTTCAATTTTGATTTTCAAAGGAAAATTTGAAAACAAACTTTACAAATAAAGTGATACCCTTAGGAAGAACCCATGCCACAGTACCCAGATCCAGTACCAGCACCTGCACCCGCAATGAGTGCAGAAAATGTGCAAGAGCTCTGAACTTTCGGAGAGGAGATTTTAGAAAGTAGCGAGAGGATGAGGAAGGTGGGAGAACGAGTCGTTTGGAAGTACGAAGAGCGTAATATGGAGTTCTGGATGAACCCATATCTGTGGCGGTGATAATAATAATAATAATATATATAATATGTGTGTATGAAAAAATAATAATAATAATATATCTATCGTAGTATAGACCACTTTGTGGTTAGTGATATAGTATTGTAATTTTAAATTCCAGTTTTAGTTTGTATTAGATGTATAATATATAAGAAAGAGTAAGTCAATAATCACAGTTTAAATGCACAGCGGAAGTATTACCGGTGGGTCCGGTGGGGAGTATCGTGACGTAGTTGATATCGTCATAGTCAATAATCACAGTTTAAATGCACAGCGGAAGTCTAGGAAGAAAATATTAATACAAACCGAAATGCAAAGTATAAATAAAATATTATACAAACGGTTGTGAGTGGATCCACAGGCGGATCTAGAGTAGAATACACATTATTGTTCAACAGACTTTAAGCACTAAGAACTTGCAAGATTCCTTAATTAGAGCTCTGGAGCTTCCAGCGAATTTCGCGTAGTACCTGCCACTTAGCCTTTTTGAAAATACGTCAGTTTACATTGGTAAATACAATTAACTGACTCTTTTGAAAGCTTTTATAAAATTTATTTGGATGCATGACGTGATGTCGCGGTCACAATCAAATTTAATCCAATTACAACTAATTAGCTAGCGGTAAGTGGGCATCGAACACAGGGAGTTTGTGGAATGTGTGTTATTTGAAGATTTATCTAAGTTACCTAAAATTAAACTAATTGCAAGAAAAGTAAAATTCAAGAGTTGGTTTGATTGGATTGATTTTAAAACTAAATTTAACTAATTAAATTGCAAAAAATGGAAATTTAGTTGTAAACAATTGAGAGACAAATGACCATCTTTAGTTTCCAGTTTGTTTCAACGGTTGTACTATCATCCACTAGAAAGAATCACATAGACATGATTCATGTAAGATTACTTGTTGTGATAAAAGGGAACTAAGTACTCAGATTCCTAGAACGTGAGGTTGTTACCCGATGACCAATTGACCCTTACCCGATCCTAACTTTACCCATGATATCTCGATTGCCAACGGCACCAAGAACGTATGACTTCAAGATAGGATAAAACAAGACTCAATAATTTACAAGCAAATAATAAAACACCATAGTAAACAAAACATAAATAAGTTTACCATTCTAGAAATTGAGAATCAAAATACAACCGTCTTAACAACCTTCAACTAAAGATGATCATAAAGAACCTAGCCACTCATGGCTTTGACCAACATTGTAGCAAAATAAGATGAAATTGTTTAATACAATCAAAAAAAAAAAAAAAGATACTAGATGGATAGTAGATGATAAGATAATCACAAAGATCCCCTTCTCTCTCCAAAATGTCTCTCCAAAAGTCGTTCACCGGTGAGTAGTGTGTAACCGAAAATCGCATGATTGGAGACATCAAAACCCATTAACTTTATCAATTAATGCTTAAGTTACAAAAGCTCTCCTAATTGTCGCCAACAAAAGAAGTCTGCCGCCACATTCCAAGCCCATTTGTATTGTTACTTTCAAAGTCCTATAAAGTTCAAGCCCACATGTGCGTCCACTAAGTCCAATTTGTCGGCCCATCAAGTCCAAGGTCTGCCAAGTTCACGTGATCAAGCCATGATGTTGTTGACTTTCCTCCTTGCATGTGCCGTAAACACAAAGTCCAGTCATATGTGTCAGTATTATGATTAGATGTGTTGACTTGTGTGCAAATACCCTCAATATGTCGGCTCCCCTTGTGATGTTCAAGTCCCTCACAAAGTCCAAGCCATCAAAATGTTCTATTCTCTACATGTGCGGCCCAATGTCTCAAGTCCATATGTGACTGCCATGGTCCACGTGATTTCATAATGATAATTTTCGGCCCACTATCTCTATTGTTGTGATGATGTGATGCTTTGTATAATGTTGTTTGCTTCTTCACATGTGCCGCCCCCAAAAAAATCACGTGTGCTCCTTTGGCAACCTTCCAGATGTGATTGTTGACATTTGATGCTTGTGCCTCTAAGTCTATATTTTTTTTTTTCCTTCCCTCACGTGAGTGCAGCCGTTTCTTTTTGTGTGTCATCTCTCACATGTATGTGTTCATGTGCAACCCACTAACAATCCTCCAAGAGTCCAAAAATATAATATCCAATATAGTGATGACCCAATAAAAATAGTCCAATGATGTTCCCCCTGATCCTCTCGCTATGTTTATCATCCGGGTAATTCCACTTCATCAACACGCACTCTAACTTCACCGATTTAGACGGTTAACCTGTAAAACCACAAGAACTCGTAGTTATCACATTCGAAATACATAACCGCCTAAAATATGGGATATGCACGTCTTTAGCTCATTTAAGGGTTGTCCTACGGACCACCCGTCACATCCCCACACTTACCCGTTGCTTGTCCCAAGCAACCCATTCGAAAACTATTTCAAAACCACAAGCGATCAACATGCAAACCAAGCTAAAATGTATCGTCCTTTTACTAACCTTCAATCATACCACAAGACACACCCCTCACAAAAACTCTCGGTGCCAAGAAATATTAGCACATAATGCTAAACCACTCAATGCGTGTGTGTGTTTGTGCGACAATAAGCTTGTATAAAAATCAAGTTTCCTCCTAACAAATATCTAGCATGCTTTAGAATCAAAGGAACTTA